>CAJDSM010015995.1:31268-69065 GCA_903981925.1 Ostrea lurida
TAATTCGCGGATTTTCGTGCATTTCGCCTGTACTTCTTGAATAGCTGACGGCAATTATCCTATATTTCTTTTTTTAGGTACTCCCAAATCTGTCATTCGCCGTTCACTAGTTCTCCACTATATTCTCTTCTCTTTGTGAGTAAAATCTTCAATTCCATAATTTCTATGCAATTATCTTCCGACTGCTTCCTTTTGCTCAATTAACGACAACCTGAATAGAATAAAACCGCTGGCAAGTTTTAGCTCCGATGCTGAATTCGTCATCTTCACATGTAAGCTTTTCGCTCCTACAATTTATTAACTTTTCATCGATTAGTTAACTTTATTCTGACATTGGTATTTGGCATGGTCAGACGAATACTTCAGATAAACCAACGCTCGACCTAGTCAGTTTACAAAGACACAGAACACCCAAGGCCGATACCCTAACCCTGATTCAGTCTCCATCAATCGTCGTCTTACACACATCGGGCCCTCGCACGACACAGCGGACCGCAATATCTTGTTTTGAAAGCTAAAAGCACCGCCGATTCAAAACAAAGCTGAACAAAATTAGTCTTCTTCCTTAACGTACATCCTATAAGCATGTCGTCAATGCCATGCGGTCTTGAACTATTCAATTTTAATATTTGCAGTTGAATGAGAGATGTCCGTGCGCGCATGGGATTGAATTCAATCGCTGTACGTAACTGAATGTTTCATTCGTCCGGGTCCACCCGTAAACAGGAACTTCTCAGCGGGGGTAAGCCCTTGAACCACATCCTTAATCTACCGGTGTTAAATTTACGGCCCCTGTGATCCGTCTCCGCTTCATGTTCTTTGACTGTACCACTCAACAGGTGGTGTATCATGGTTTTACTTTCCTGATGCAATACCCCTAACGCTTGACTCATAAAATTTCATTTAAGTATGACTATCTAGCATTTAGTATCCTTATGTGCATCTACATTGCTAGGTCAAATACACGTAAAAGTACCGATGGGTTAGCCTGTACTTCGCGTAATATATTCTTTATCAGCACCTAGTATGGTCGCTCAGTAACCGATGCACCGCGCAACTTACGCGTGGTCAAAATCAGTGTATAAACCGTTGAATCCAAATATCTTCGAGTACCCACGCTATCTACACATACTCGCGACTAATACTACCAAGGTTATAGGGATGCTCAGTTTTACTCTGGCGCTTTAGCGTTCCGTACGCGTCCGCCACCGACTCTCTGAACGGTCAGTCACGTCACTCGCATAAAAAAGACAAAACACCCGCGACACCTGATCCATCGCCTAGGCTGTACGTCAGCTGCAGCACGGAGCTCCGAGCGGCACATACCGTTCCGACTTCCGCTAGCAGCAACTGTGAATTGTATCACATATATGTAACATGTGTATGAGCTAGACAACCGCAGTGTGGTACCAATGTAAGGAAATTTTCCATTCAGTTTATCATTCTTGTCTGCTAGAACAATAAATCCCCTAATTTTGAGAAATATCCTTGTGAGTGCACTGTTTGCAAGTTTTTTCACCGGACAGCATTCATCCATAAGATTGTGGAGCGCGTCGCCGTGTGCAACAGCCGACGAACCAGGGCGGGGGGGGGGCGTCCCACCTGGCGTGCGCACGTTCGTGCAACCCCAACCCCCCACTCTTCCAACAATGAAAAATTCTGCCCAAATCTCTCTTCACAAGCGTGTCCGGGGGGACTTCGCCCCCCCCCCCCCCTGCTGGCAGCCCGTACCACAGGGTCCATCCTGGACCTTCTGGGGGCCTCCAGACCCTATGCATAAACTGCTTAAAGAAGCCTCATCACGCCTTGCTGGGACTTCACCCCCCCTAACCCCACCAGGGGCCTAAACCCCTATGAGACCCTCAGCGTGGCGAGGCTATCATGGGCCCCCACAGAGCCACCCCTTGCGCCTTATCTTCGTTGCGCCCCCCCGCCCCATCGGATGAATTCCCCTGGTTACCGGCCTCGGCGCCCGGCGCCCCGGGCCGTCCACGCGCCGCTCCGCCCCGCGCCGGCCGCGGCGGCGCGCGGTCAATGCCCCTGCGGCCCCGCAAGCACCCGCCGTCGCCGCCGGCCCCCGCTCGCTGCGCCACCGCTGCGTCGCGAGCGCCGACGGCCACCGCTAGGCGCCAACTTAGGCCCTGCACCCGCCGCCGGTCGCCTCCCGGCTAGGCGAGCCACATCACAGATAGACCCCGCCTCCGTGACGCGGCGCGCCACCGCTGGCGCAGATCCCGCGCAGCATGCACGTCGCCCCCGGTCTGCAGCCTCCTGCCGACAGCCCCGCCCGTCGGTCCCCGACTGTCTCGCGAGCGGCCGCCGTTCCTGCACGGCCCAGCCCGGGCCCCTTTCCCCGCGCGGGCCCACGGGGCGCTCCGCCTCCGCAGGGCTCACCCGCAGCCGGCCGCGCCTGTGGCCGGGCGCGCACACGCGGCGGCCGTCCCGGACCCGGTCCCGCGCCCGCCTCGGGACAGCTAACCACACCCCTACGCACAATCCCCGCACCCGGGCCTCTCCCGCACCCGGTCCTCAGCCTCCCCGCTTCACCGCCCGGGCCACCTCACTCACAGATATCTGGGTCCGCCAGATCGCGGCCGCCGCCGCGGCCCCGGATACAGCTCAGACAGGGCCTGCGCGCCCGCGTGAGGCCGCTGATCGACGCACCGCGACGCGTCCTCGCCCGGCGCCCCCGGCCCGGGCCCCGCCGCCGCAGCGCCCTCTGCCGCGCGCCGGCCGCCCGGGGCCCCCCCCGCACTGCCCCCGCGGCGCCGGCTCGATCCGTCCGCACTCGGGCTGCTGCCCCCTCGATCTCCCGAGCCCGGCTCCGTCCGCACGCGGACACAACACCGCCCAGCCACCTCCGTGCCTAGCCTACCTCCTAATCCTCCTACGACTGGAGCTTCACCTGCCCGCCCTGCTTATGCGACACTCGCGCCATCTCACTGCGACCGAGTATCATGCGGCCACGCGTCATCCACGCGCGCTCCGGCTCCTCTCCCCCCACCCTGTCTTGCCACGCACCCGTGTCGCCACGCGACCCCAGCAGTGCCGGCCGGCCGGTGATGATCCAGCGTCCCCGGTGCGGGGCGCACGCCCTGCCCCCTACCGCTGGAGACCCGCACCCGGCCCTGCACGCCTGCAACGCGACATTCGTAACAATCTCGCCCGTCCGCGCCCCCTGTGCGTGTCGACGCCGCCATGCATCCAGTTCGCCGCGTGCCCGGCATTCGCCCGCTGCACACCGCCCGACCTTCGCGCAACCCTGCTCGCTCAGGGCGCATCACGATTTCCTCCCAGGAGCTCCAGCCTCACTGGTCACGACTTCTCTGCCCTCGTCCACCCCCCGGCGACACCTCGCCGAGCAGGGACCGATCATCCGTCTATCCGACTCGCACGAGCCACCCATGCCATCCCCCGGACGCGCGCGCCACTCCTCGCACTCCAGACGAGCGGCCCGCCCTGTCCACGCCTCGCCCCGTTCCCCGCGCGCAGCCTCCTGTTCCATTCAACTCGCCAACCACACTCTGCGTCGGCTTTTACAATGTATACCATAGAGGTGCACAACACTGAGGGTTTCGTTGATAATCCTTTTAACATGTGATGTGTGTATTCACTGACAGACATATATATAAACTTCCTACTAGCACGAGCCATTTAATTACTCTGGTGCACCGTAAGAACGCGTGGACGCACTTAACACGAGGCCGATTGATTTCTAACCTAGCTCGGTTGTAATCCTGCGCACCACACCTAACTCCGCACTGCGTAAGTAATTCGCTGTTTCGAGCGTGTTTGACTACGACACTAGTAACATCGTACCAGCGAGCATATGTTGTTCTTTCCGGCCCTGCTGCGACCTGCGTAAGCGCATCTATGTCTTCCTGGCAACAGCTATAGTCCAAAAGCTATTGGAGATTTTGCACTCTAACAACACTAATCCTCGACCACCTGAATCTTTGCTTCGCAGGTAGCTTACACCCCGGTTCACCCAAGCCATAGCCTACACGCGCGAGGCATGTTGGGGTACACCCGGCTGGCAGCTTCAGGCCCTAAATTTCTGCAGCCATCTCATCGGCAATGGTGACGCGTCCCCCAAATGCAGCCGTGACAAAATGGTCCTCTCACGCCGGGACGTAAAACGAAGCCATACTTACACATCAAAAGCCATTCGGAAAAATAACAAAAAAAAAAAACCGACTTGACGCTGAATCGCCTACCAGTTATATATCATCCTGTGTCAACTTATTTAGATTTATACTCATAATAGCATCTTATTAACAAACAAAACAAATGGCGACCGTGACGTGAAATTGTTTTTTGCGCCGGTGCGTGCTGACATTAATCCATACACGTATAAAAAAACCAATTTCGTGTAACTAAAGTCTCTACTCTCTCATTAACCTAAATCTGTTTACATGTCATACTGCTAGATTTTTTAGTTGACATTGGACCAATCAACCAACATCAATGGATGGTTGAACTGCTAGATTTTCACTGTGTTCTAACATTGGTTTCATAAAAAAATTAAGTATTCTTTCGACAAATGATCCTAACAATTCACGACTATCATTGATCTCTTTTAGGAGGCATAGGTTCTACGTGCTAATCTCAATGGGCCCGGTGGCGACTTAACTCATCTTAATCTACGGATCGCGCGTGTAAATCCGGCTTAACTTTCTGTCTTCTAAGACAAAAGTTTATTGTGATTCTCTAACGTTTTTATTCTGAAAATATTTTTACGATGTGTTATCCTTGAACAGAGTTTGTGCACATTTACGGTTTCGCTTACTTACTTTCGTCCGTTCCTTTGTCCGCTTAGTACATTGCCTTGTCTCCTTGAACCAAACGATTGGCTCTACCAGCCAGATAAATTGATTATTGTACATTTCTATACGTCCCGCTTGAGGAGAATTTTTCACTATATTGAGACGTCACCATTTGCCGTGAAGGGTTGCATTTAAGCCTAATCTTTATTCGCGTGCCCATACCTGTCTCCCGTCGACACTCGGCCCCGCTCGGGGCGCCCAGCCGGTACTTCTGCCCGGTCTCCATCCTCGACGAGCAGAGCGCCTCCCACCCCCCTGATTTTGTCGCCTCGCGTACCTCCGCGATTAGACTCACGACGCGCGGTTCTCTTGCTAAGTGGACCCGCATCCTAAACCCGGCCATGCCAGCTACGGACGGGCGCGCCCCCGAGCCCAGGCCACCCGCAACCGACGTACCGCCCAACAGCCACTAGCGAATCCTTCGCATTCTGTAGGCCGGCATCCCCACCTGGTACAGCCACCAGCCTGAGACAGAAGACTCAGATCCTTGGGTCAACTGCCTCCGTCGGCGCTTCCAAGCATCTACTCTTCCACCACTTACCTACACGCGTCCTGAAAACGGGCATAGACCCGTTCTAAGCCCTCCACCAGCACAGCATCAAATATACCACACTACACATCCACCCGGTTCCAGCTGACATCGAAGTTCCTACACACCTCAACAAACTTGGAAGACCAATCGTTATACTCTTCTTCTTTTCTCGGATGCTTCCGTGGGCGAACACCTTCAGTTCGTGTCAAGTAACAGTGCGTACCGGCGTGGACGGCCTGGCAGACTTGCACCAAAGACGCGGACGCGCCTGCGGCGTTCAAGGGCCGCGCCCGTGCTCGGCTACCCAGCCCGCGCCGGTCCACTCTGCGCGTAATGGTGCTGTCACGGCACCGCCCCCCCCTTTTAAAAAACACACATACATAAAAAAAATATCGGTCTATAATCTGCTAGTATCTGTACCCTTTCGGCGCAATGATGGTCACACCTTTTCATCATACTTCTCATCTAATTAATAACACACCGTACTCTGTATTCTTGTTTATATCTATCCCCACATTTGGATCGGGTCTATCATCAACCGTACCATAATATACCATAGACAATAAATGGAGAGAACTCGGCATAAAACAACGGTCACTCCATCCTGCACTTTAAACTATAAAATCTATACATGCTCCAAGTCCGGAGAACCGTTACTATTAGTGCAATTCTCATTCATTTTTATGTTTTTAAAGCCACAAAAAGGTCCCAAAACAATTTCGCTTCGCTTCCTCGCGAAAAATATTCTACGCCACCCCTTTCAAATATCCTGGACACTGCCCACTGAGTAAGGGGAATAAACGAAAGAAACGCAAAGGGCTAATGCAGCAGAGCTGCCTTTTATAATTGCTAAAGTAACCCTCTCCTGATCATCCTCAGTTTCGTCTGAGATGCATGGGCTGGCACTGGGCTTCGAGTGGTGGGGCAAGATGGTGCAATACGACGCTGACTAGACTGACGGCATTCGTCGGATGAAGCAATTGGCTATAATCTCTATGTAGTGCACTGACGAATTCCAATACTAATGTTCGTGCATTAGCAAGAGTGGATTTAGCGATATGTCCGTTTTAATGATTACAGCGTTGGGCCACTATTTACAACCCACACGTGCCACTAACGACCACTAACCTGCTCTGCCTCCTCCAAGCGTGTGCCATAGAGGGCGATCATATACTTCTCTTTCACAACGGGACATCACTCCCTATTGTCGTATTTTGCCAGCCTATAGTTGTTCAGCAGCATGCCGTCTCTCAAGATCTCCTAGCTCGGCCACAGCTTGTCAGGGCCGCACCTTTCACTAATGTGCTCTGTTCCAGCAGTCCACCCAACATAAAAAAGGTAAAGACGTATTCGTCAAGCTCTCAAACCCTTGCGCAATACAAGCCGAACGTATACGAGACCATAGGACCACAAACTATCGGACCTTGATACATCAGGTGCTTAGGAAGAGTAAAGATCCCCTCCCACCGGTTATCCTCCGCCGCTAGGCCCCATTTGCCTTCAATCAGGTAAACGGCTGAATCTGTAGTCAAAATCAGTGTAAGAAAAAACACATGAATAATACACTCTGCATACAATTGTATGAAACCCGCGCCAGACAACATACACCACATGTCTGAAATGGCTATGAGCAAGACTAGATCGTTGAATATATGTAGTATAATTCTCGGAAGAATGCTGACGTTTTAAAAGGGCAGTAGGACACCCCGTCCAAACACATCGTGTTTGTACAGTAAACTACCAGTCTGTCGGCGAGTTAAAAAACTGATATTCGTAGCATACCAATCTTACGTTAGTTGAATAGAACACCATTTGCAGTGATGTCATGCTGAATTCAATAGCTGACACTACAATAATGGAATTTGCCTGAGCTCGACCTTCGTACGAAGGGCTCGTGGTGGAAAGTTAGCGTTTCCCGCTGTCTATATCCAGTAAAGATGCCAATATAAGTAAGTATTGGATGACCGCTGCGGGTCATTTCTACCTTTAACTTGGGTTGTCTATATCGAATCGATTATGATGAAAACTTCATAATTTACGACTGTATTAAACGTCTCGATATATCAAATTCAAAGACCGACTGATAGTATTTTTGTCCTTTTTCATTGTAACTGATAGCTTTGAAACTGAAGGTCTCGTAGAGCAATATAAAAGACACAGGTCCCAGCCTTACCACAAGGGGACCACTAATTCGTGCCTCATGGGGAAGTCCACATACTGTTGTTAGAGACCCTGACCTACCCAAAGTCTACAGAAAGATATCGTCAATAGGAACCCTCCGCCATTTTCTTAAACTGTCACTTATCTTTTCTTTTTTTAATTACTAACTCACTACATATGAATATAGTATTTTCCATGTTTACGTTAAAAATTACACACACTGTATCGGGATTTTCGCAGTGTATCATCCATTTTGACAGTGAAGGCTTCGAGATGAAACCACTGAATTGATATGCAAGTGTCTTTTTTAAAATTCATTTTTCAATTCTATATTTATTTATTTGATTTTTTATCTTGACGAGTATCTAAATTTTAGTACAGTCAGTGACTTCTTTTTTTAAAAAAATGGCTATTATTCCACTTATTTAAGCTGAACTGTGTTTTGGAAAATTAAGATGAAATTGCCATAACTACCCTGCTTGATTTGTTATGAAATGTTATTCCAGAGCCGATAACCTAGCGTACGCATTTTGACCCCAGTGTTGTCCTTTCGTCCCTAATGTCCACTAAGAGACTCAATAACGGTACAACCGCGACTTGATTTATTTTCCCCTCAGAGGCTTTGCTAGATGGCGATGGTTGACGTGATCAGGCTAACTTAGGAATAGTAGGTTCTTAGGCAAATCATGACAAAACCAGTTTCAATGCACTCATTTTAGCCTCGTTTATTCACACAGCTGATCAACGACATGGATCACGCGCTGTGTTGAGCCGGTCAACACGGGGATGCTTACTCCTTTCTAAGGCACCTTGATCCCACCTCTGGTGTGGTTCCAGGGGTCCCGTGTTTGCCCAACTCTTTTTTGTTATTCTATTTATAGGATTTACGAGATTATCCACTGTTCGTTATCTTCGCCGTTAACATTAAACACGTACCCTAGGAGGTTTGATTTATCCATTTGTATCGTCAGTGGTCATATGTACTATAAAGTTGAATGCAAACGGACGACGGATCGTTCCTCATTGCAGTACTCTTTCGTAGACTTTGGGATGAAGTCTTCCGACGTCTGTTGGAGATTTCCCATTGACTACGAACTGTGCTCCTTTGTTAGCTGACCTTGTTTTGTGTCGCACGAGCAGGGTTTATTTAATAATCTTTTTGAGAAGAACAATCTCGGTTGTGGGCTTTAAACCCGACTTTTCCATACATGTACAGATAATAAACTATTTTCATCATATTGGTGAGTCTCATAGGCCGCCGTTTTAGTAATTTTTGAGCTATTTCTGAGATCAAAAATTACAATTCGAATTCCTCTGATATCAGAAATTATTTTGAATACCACGTAACTTTATTTCTGATATCACGAAATCAATTTCTTGATCATCAAAAAAGTCATTTTCTGATATTCAGAAAAGAAATTTCTGATCTATCAAAGCAAAAAGGAATTCGGATATCAGAAAAATACACAGGATTTCTGATTTATGCAAGAATTCGATTTTTTGAAATTAAAAGAAACTCATATTCTCTGATATCCAGAAAATCCAGTACATTGTCGTTGATATCAATATAAATTCATTTTCATTGATGTCAAGAAATAGTTTGGACTTTTCCTTTCGATTATCATCACAATTCGATTTTTCATTATCAATTATTCTGAATTCTTGATGTCAAGAAATTCATGTGTATTTTTCTGAGTATTCAGAAAATTCTAATTGTGTATATCAAAAATCATTTTCTGATTATCAGAAGTTCCTATTTTGATCATCAGAAAATGATTTTCTGATATCAGAAAAATTAATTAGCATCTTTTTTGATATCAATTAAATCTACTTTTTCTGCATATCTAGAAATATAACTTTAATTGGTTAATACGACCATTAATAATTGAATGCCTCCCGCACAATTTTGACTAGAGCATAATAACTAGTACTTTTAACAGTCATATTGCACAAGGGTAGATCAGATCCCCTCGGCCCCACACACCTTTAATTTTGGGTGCCTTAATGGTGATAAGTGGGCAAACAGGGGATGGGAAATAGAGGGTCAATTAACCCCTCCCTCCCCAACCTGCTCCGTCTCATTTTGCCATATATTGAGGCGCCTTCTGGTCATCGAGTACTATATAGAAGGGAAATTCGAAACTATTTATCGTAACTTGTGTGTGTGACTTGACGTGATTTTTTTTTTATTTAGTTTGTAAAATGTCTTTATAGTATATGATAGGTGATGTCAATCTTTAAACGTTTAAGCAAACTTTAAAACTTACGTATTAAACTAAAGAATACCGTTCATACAGTGAGCTGATATCATAATGCTCACGATCATAGGTTCGAATTTCCTCTATATTAGCTCTATATGGACCTTTTTACGTTGTCCACGACCTGGCCTTTTCCGAGCATTGTTTGGTGTAGGTTTTCGGCAGATTAATAGTGGCCAATAAATGCACTTCATTCTATGCCTTGGTTTTGTAGATGATTTCGTAGAAGAAACGATAGTAAATACAGTTTGCATTGCATGTTCGTTTGGTAATGGACAGGCATCAGGCCTGGGTGCAGGCCGAGGCATCATTGCCTGTCCACTTATCTATTTTATAAAAGAGAATAGTTCTTTAGGGGCTCAAAAAGGCGCGACATTATTGAGTTATCATTTGAAGTTAAGTGTCAGACATATGTAATTTATTACTTAAGTATACTACCTGCCTGTGCAATATGTTTATACACATAATTTTTAATTCCGGGATGTAATTCATTAATAAAAGACAACTTCTCGCAGCCACTTTTTGTTGAATTTTTGAGTCAGAAACATAATATTTTTTTGAATATCAGAAAATCCCAGTTGATTTTTTGAGTTATCAGGAAGGATTTTTCTTGATATCAAAAACTCGAATTTGCTGATTAATCAAAATATGATTTCTGATATCAAGAAGAACTTGTATTTTTTGATATAAAAATAGTTACGTATTTTCTGTATATTCAAAAAATCGATTATTTGATATCAAGAATTATATTTGATATGCAGAAAAAATCCAAAATTTTCTGATATCAAAAATTGAATTTCTGATTATCAGAAAATCGGATTTTTTGATATCAGCAAAAATTATTTTCTGATCATCAAAATTCGATTTGTCTGATATCAGAAATATTTACTTATTTTCGTGATCATCAGAAAATTCGAAACGTTTTCTGAGTTTGATCAGAAATAAGTAATATTTCTGGTATATCAGAAAATCGAATTTGATATTCAAGAAAATAGATTTTCTGGATATAAAAAGATTCGATTTTCTGAAGTATGCACGAAAGTCAATTTTTGATATCAGAAAATATTTAGGATTTTCTGATATCAAATACTAATTCTTGATTATCACACTAATCGATTTTGATATCTAGAAAAATAAGTAAACACTCTTTGTTTTTACTATCAAAAAAGTACAATTTTCTGATATCAGTAATCATCATTTGAGATTCAGAACATTCGATTTTTGATATCAGCAAAATCCTTTCCTGATTATTCAAAAATCAACTGGATCTTCTGATATCAAAAAATATAATTTCTGTATATCAAAAAATTCAACAAAAAGTGGCTGCGACAAGTTCTTTTACAATTAATGATATTCTCCCCGGATTAAAAAATTATGTGTAATAAACAATTGCACAGGCCAGTACATGTTATTTAAGTAATAATTACATTAGTGACACTAACTTCAAACTTGATAACCTCAATTAATGTCTAGGGCCCATTCGAGCCCGCTAAAGAACTATTCTCTTTTACAAATAGATAAGTGACGCAGGCCATAGTCGTCCCTAGGCCTGCAACCCAGGTCCTATGCCTGTGCCATTACCAAAGACAACATGCCAATGCAAATGTACTCTTCTACTATACGTTTTTCTTCTACCGATAATTCTATTTACAAAACAAGGCATAGAATGAGTGCATTATTGCCACTTATTCTGCGATAAACACACCAAATACGATGGCACTCGGTTAAAAGGACGCTCGGGTCGTGGACAACTAAATAAAGGCTCCATCAATAGAGCTATTATAGAGGAAATTCTGAACTATTTGATCGTGACATTTATCTTCAGCTCAACTGTATGACGTATTCCTTAGATTTTATACTAGTTTATTTCTTAAACGTTTAAGATTGACCTATCACCTAATCATAGTGACTATAAAGAATTTTCAACTAAATTAAAATAAAATCCACGTCATGTTAGTGGGGAAAAAGTTACGATCCATAGTTGAATTTCCTCTATTATAGTTCTGCGATGAACCAAGCGCCCTATACTATGGCAAAAACTTGGACGGCAAGGCTTGGGGAGGGAGCGGGTTACAGGTTGAACCGCTCATCCCATCCCTGTTTCCTTATCACCATTAAGGCACCCAAAATTTAGGTGTGTGGCGAGGCGATCGATCTACCCTTGTGACAATATGAATGATTTAAAAGTACTATGTTATTATGTCTAGGTCAAAAATTGTGGGGAGACATTCATTATTAATGGTCGTATTTAACAATTAAAGTTATTTTCTGGATATCAGAAACATAGATGTTATTGATATCAAAAAATGCTACATTATTTTCTGATCAGTCAGAAGAATCAATTTTTCTGATATCAAAAATAGGAACTTTTGAGATTCAGAAAATGATTTTCTGATATCACCAATTTAGATTTTCTGATGATCAAGAAATACACTATGATATTTTCTGACATCAAGAATTCATCAATAATGCACTAATCAAAAAATTCGAGATTGTGATACTCGAAAAATCCAACACTATTTCTTGGACATCAGACAAATGAGATTTTTGATGATCAAGAATTAGATTTTCTGATATCAGAAAATGATTGTTGATTATCAAAAAAATCGAATCTGATATTCAGAACCCATCCCTGTGTATTTTTCTGATCCATCGAATTCCTTTTCCTGATATCAGAAATTTACCGTTTTCTGAATCAGAACAATGATTTTGATATACAGAACAGATTTGATTTTGATATCAAGAAAATAACTTTTAGGTATCAAAAAAATAATTTCTTGATATCAAGAATTCGAATTTATTATATCCAGAAAATAGGCTTCAAAATACTAAAACGGGCCCTTCATAGACTTCGACATCATGATTGAAAATTTTTCATTATTGTACATGTATAAAAGTCGGGTTAAAGCCCACAACCGGAGATGTTCTTCTTCTTCATAAAAGATTTTAAATAAACCCTGCCTCGTGAGCAACACAAAAACAGGGTTCAGCTAACCATAAGGAAGCACAGTTCGTGGTCCAATGGGAATTCCAACAGACTGTCGGGAAGACTTCATCACCAAAGTCTACGAACGATACTGCAATGAGGAATCCTCGTCGTTTTGATATCAACTTATAGGTACTTAACACTAAGCTACAAAAGCTGGATAAATCAAACCTCCTAGGTACGGTAAAATGGTAACGGCAAAGATAAAAGCGAACAGTGGGTCAATCTCGTAATCCTTAAATAGAATACAAAAAACAAGAGTTGAGGCAAACACGGACCCTGGACACACCAGAGGTGGCGATCAGGTGGCGTGTAGAAGGATAAGCATCCCCTGTTGACCGGTCAAAACCACCGCGCGTGATCCATAGTCTTGACTCAGTGTGTGAAAAACGGCTAAAAGTGTAGCAATAGACAAAACCTGGTATTGGATCAGAATTTGCCCTAAGAAACTATATTCTAAGTTAGCTATCACGTCAAGCCATCCCATCTTAGCAAAGCTTCTGAAGGGGAAAACTAAAATATAGTCTGCGTCTTACCGTTATCTGACTCTCGACAGCGTGGACCATTGGCGAAAGGCAAACACGGGTCAAACATGCCACCAGGTTTAATCTCTTGGATAACACTTTTAACAAATCAGCAGCGTGGTATTATCATGGCAAGATTTCCATCTTATTTTTCCAAAACACAAAGCTTCAGCTTAAAACTTATATGATAATGCGCATTTTTTAAAAAAGAAGTCAGTTCTGACGCTGTACTAAAATTCTAGATACTCGTTCAAGATAAAAATTCAATAAATAAATAAGGAATTTGAAAAAATGAACTTTTTTAAATAAAGAACACTTGCATTCATCAATAGTGGTTTTCTTCGAAAGCCTTTCACTGTCCACTGCATGAACACTGCGAAAATCCCGATTACCAGTGTTGTGATTTTTAACGTAAAGGACAGAAATACTGAGATATCAATGGTATGTTGATTAGTAATTAAAAAAAAAATAAGATACGAACAGATTTAAAATCAAACAATGGCGGAGTTCCCTCATTCTGACGAAATCTTTAGACTAAGACTTTGGTACGGTCAGTGCTTACAACAGTATGTCGGACCTTCCCGCAGAGCACGAATTGTGGTCCTTTGTGTAGCTGACCTGTTTTATGATTCTACGAGGACATTTATTTCAAAGCTTTCTACAGAAAAACAAATTTCTATCGCGGTGGTCTTTATTGACTATATCGACGACGTGTAAGTACAGCTGATAATTATGATTTTTCATTTCATAAATCGATTCGATAGTAACCCAGAATAGTAGAAATGACACGCAGATAGTCTCCATACTTACTTTCATATTGGATCTTTACTGGATTATAGAACAATGAAACGAAACCTAACTTTCGACAGCTTGTCCAGTCTCAAATTCCCATATTTTATGTAGCCTATTCCCATTTCCATTCCACCTGAAGATGGTGTTTATTCAATACGTAAGAATTGGTTCTATCGAATAATCAGTTTTAAATTCGCGGACAGACTTGGTATTTAGCTGTACAACACGATCGTGTTGGAGGTGTCTACGCCACTTTTAAACGTCAGGCAGTTTTCCAAATTGGATATCTAACATCTCTATAACGATCTAGTTTGTCATACTTTCGCCCACTGTGTGATAAGTTGTCTGAGCGCGTTTCATACATATGTAGCAATTGTTATTTTAATGGTTTTTAATACACTGATTATTGACTATAGAATTACTCCGTTTACTTGATGAACGCAAAGGGCTCACGGCGGAGTATGACCGGTGGAGAGGGTATGCTTACTCCTCCTAGGCACCTGATGTTTCCAGGCGTCCGGTTTGTTCCGATCTCTTATTCTTGATTCTGAGTTTGAGACTTAGCGAGATAGTTCTTCCTTTTTATTTGGGTGATTGGAACAAGACATAGTAACATGGCCCTACTTGCACTAGATGACTTACGCATCTGCGCTGAACAATTAGGCTGCATAAATACGAATAATGATTCTTTGAAAAATGAAAATAGTCCACTTCATGCACACAATTGAGCGAAAACATTTGTCTTAGTGACTGTGGGTTTAATAGTTGCCAACCTTAATCATTAACCACAATCCAAATCCATCTGCTATCACAGACATTTGATGAATCCTATCACTACAGTTAAGCCCAATTGCTTCATCATTACTCCTGTATTCCATGCCTTATGCACCAATTGCCACCACTAGCAGCCCCCAGTAGAACACCCATGCGCATTCAGACAAATGAGGGATGGATCAGAGGGTATTACATGTTAGACATGAATTACTCAACGCATTCGTGCATTAGGCCTTGTCGATTTCTTTCGTTAATCCCGCTCCCTTTACTCAGGCGCGTGCACCTCCAGGCCACTCTATCTTTGAAAGGTGGGCGATAGAATAAAATATTTTCGCCGAGGTGAAGCGAAGCGAAATTTTTTTGGACCTTTTTGGCTTAAAAACATAAAGAGAATAGAGAATTCCACTATGTACGGTTCCTGTACTTGGGAGCAGTATATTTATAGTTAAAGTGTAGGTTGTGACATTTTATGCCGAGTTCTCTCATTAAAATTGTCTATTGGTATATAATTACGGTGATGATGACCATCAATTGTAGGAATCCAGCTGCTATAAAAAGAACATCAGAGTATGTGTTTTTAAATTAAATGAATATGTATAATTGCCATATTTCAATACGAGATACTAGCAGATATAACCGATATTTTTTTTTTATTTTTTTTCCCAGATAGGCGGGGCGGGGGGGGCGTACTTGCCCATTACGCCCTTACCTTGGACCCGCCCCTGTTACTCAGAACAATTCCCCGGAAGCATTTTCCAGAAAGAGACAGTATAACTGATTTTGTTCTTCAAAAGTTTTTGCAAGGTTAGGAATTCTGTTCTACTGGTAACCGGGGTATGTGTATTTTGAATGCGTGGTCTGCTTGATAGTAAATCCTTATGCGGTTTCAAACTTAATGGTAAATTAATGATGAGCCCAGAGCATTGACCAGACGGTCTTGTTATGTTCGCTTTCATGTCCTGTTGATTTGGCCTACAATCAATTATGGCTTCTGCTCGTCGCTCGTCTGGCCGGCCCCGTATTGGATCCGGTTTTAGAATAGGCCTTTAGAACCCCTTGTTCTATCGTAACCAGGCGACCAAATAGGGTGTTCTATCAGATGAGACCGCAAAATACCGAGCCCCGGGCGTGTCACAGCAGGTGAGGCACGATAAAGAGAGGCTTAAGATTGCACCCTTCAACAAGGCAATGGTTGACGTCTCAATATTGAGTGAAAAATTCTCAAGCGGACGTCTATAACTTGTAACAATCAAGTCAATTATCTGGCTGGCTAGACCCCCATCGTTGTTCAAAGGAACAAAGGGTCATGTACTAATGGTCATGATCAAACGGAACGGACGAAAGTAAAAAGCAAACCTAAATGTCACAAAATTCATTTTCCAAGAATAACACATCGTCACAAAAAATATTTCAAATGAATAAACGTTAGAAAATCACATAAACTTTTTGTTCTTTAGAGCAGATCAGATAAGTTAAAGACGATTTACAACGCCGCGATCCGTAGATTAAATGAGTTACAGTCCCACCGCGGGCATTGAGTATACACTAGACTATGCCCTCCTAAAAAGATCAATGAGTATCTGATATTTTAAGGTCACATTGTCAAAAATAATAATTTTTATGAAACAATGTTAGGGAAAACCACAATGTAAATGCGTACAGTTCCAACCATCCATTTGACTTTGGGATTGCGTGTCCAATGTACTAAAGGAATCTACAATACTACATGTAAAAGAATATAATAGAGAGTACCGATACCTTTAGTTACACTGAATTTTTTTCTTTTTACGTGTATGAATTATGTTACACGCACACGAGCAAAAAACAATTACGCCACGGTCGCCATTTTTATCTTCTTTGTAACTAAATGTCTATTATTGAATATAATATTCTAAATAATAGTTACCACAGATGTGACTTACACACTGATGGCGATTGCAACTCCAAAATACGGCCCACGCTTGTTTTTTTATTTTATTTTCGAAATGCGTGATGTATATTGTTTTAGTCCCGCTAGAGAATTTTTCACTGATTTGCGGACGTCACCATTGCCGCGATGAATGGCTGCTAAACATTTCAGCCTTAGTGCCACCGGGCTGTACCCCAACATTGACTTGGGTGTAGCTATGTTTTAACGGCACGTGTAAGTCTACCGAAGCAAAGATTTCAGTGATGCGTCGAGATTAAGGTTTTTGTGCTAAGTATCTCCAATTTATGGACTATATTTTGAGAAGTAAACACTAATGCTTACGAACGAAAGCAACATATCCCTGCGTACATTTACTGGTCTTTTGATCAAACATACCTCAACACCAATTCTTAGTTACTCCGGTCAGTTTAGCTTTGTACAACGCTATATTTAAAAACAATTGCTGTGGTTTTTAACGGTCACTTTTTACCGTGGACCTATAATTACATGCTATCTGCTATTAAACGTTATATAGTATTGCTGTCGTGAATTAACACCAATCATGTCTAAAAAAGATATCAACGTGACACCAGTTTTGTGCACCTCTATGGTCGTATACATTGTAACGCGCAGCGGCGCGTAACCAGGAAGTTCTCAATCCTCTTTCACACCAGTGAAATTTTCCAATGGGGGGGGGGGGGCCAAATTAAGGCAAGGGGTCTTGGGGCCCCATGTAGCCCCCAGCTAGTCTAGGGTTAGCCTTCGGTCGGGGGTTTAAGGGTGGTGAACAATGTTCGCAGCAAGCTGATAGCTCCTTTAGATTTTCATAGTGTCTGTGAAGGCCCCCAGCAAGGCCAGACTAGACCTTGGTAGGGTTTCCAGATGCGGGGTGGGGGGGGGGGCGAAGCCTCTCCCCCTGGAAGCTGCTAGAAGATTTGGGCATTTTCCATTTTGAAATGGGAGGTTGGGTCTGCCCATGCATCCCCAGTACCCGAGTGACCCCCCCCCCCCTGGTTTCGGCTTTGAACACGCACCTCCAAATTTATGTGAATTTTCGTGAAAAAATTGCAAAGTGCACTACAAGAATTTTCTCAATTTATGTTTATTGTGCACAAAAATAAATAATGTGAAAAATTTCATTACATTGTACCACACTGTTTCTAGCTATACACATGTACATATATTATAAATACAATTCTCTACAAGTGAACTTTCGCTCCTCGTGTGCACTGAGGTACACCTACCATGTCAGTTCGGTTTTTTTTTTATCGAGTACTCGACTGAGGCCTCAGAGTACTCGACTAAGCTACCCGAGTAAAACTGAGATCCCTAATATACATTTATATTAGTCGATTATTTAATAGCTTTACTCGAAGAATATTTCGATTCAACTTTATACTTTTTAACCACTATTACAGTGATGTTATACATATATATAATAAATAATTCAATACAGCTAACCCACGTACTTTTACGTGTATTTACCTACAATGTAGATGCACATAAATGCATACTAAATCTAGATTAACGTCATATTTAAATGAAATTTTGTCACGTAAAGGTATTGCATGGAATAAACATGATAAACACCTTGAGTGTACATAAGAACATGAACGGAATCACAGGGGCGTAAATTACCGCAGATTAGTGTTCAATTACCCGTAGAAGTCCTGTTAGGTAGACCCCAATGAAAACATTCATTAGTACAATTAATTAATTCCGCATGCACGACACTCTATTTCAATGCAAATATAAAATTTTGAATACTTCAACCCATGCATTGAAACACATGCTTATACATGTACGTTAAGAAAAGACTAATTTTTTCACTTTTTTAATCGGAGTTTTTATTTCAAAAAGATATTTTCCGCTGTGTCTGCAGGCCGATTGTGTAAAACGAATTGATGAAACTAAAGTTTTTTTTTTCTTTTTAAATATAGTCGAACGTCGATGTTATCGAATATTCGTTGACATCCCAAATACCAGATGTCAAATAAAATTAATAATCGATATAAAATAATAAAATTGTAGACAAAGCTACATGTAAGATAGAATTATCAGTAAATTCACGTTTATTCCTATTCAGTTGTTAATTGAAAAGAAATGAAATAAACTTGCATAGAAAATATGGAAATTGAGTTTACTCACAAAGAGAAAGAGAATATATAAGAATAAATGACCAATTTACTAAAAAAAAAATATAGATATTGCGTAATATTTCAAGAAGTACAGAAATCCAGAAAATCCCGATTACGTCTTTCTAAAGATGATGCAGGATAAGATATGGCATGCCAGTAAACTTTGCCGACAAATACTATGAAGTGTATATAGTTTCCTGTCGAATCCGACTCTATAAAATAGTTTAGCTACAAGACACTCCTTAAGATTCCGTAAATGAGCCATCACTTTATAGTAGACCTTGGCGTGTAATGAAGGTCTGGGTTACCACATATATTATCCCCAGATTATCATGTCCTATGTGATGTTTGGTAAGGGATTAATAAATGGACGAATTTTAATGTTCTAATATTTTAAAGATGAAATAAGATACTTCAGCTGAAATCACGCTTGGGCCAGAGTGTCGAATTTGATTAATAATTCATCAATTGTCTCAAGAGAATCAGTGGTATTGACATAGCTTTCAGTCTGATTTTGTTTCTACTTAAAAGCCAAGGGGAGATGCTGGTCCCCCACGTACATACTCATCACGCTTTCCAATACAGTTCCTTTAAACAACCACATGCCGTCATCGCTGTTTTCCAATAGGGAAAAGGCGGCAAAGTGACGTCACGTAAGTCCCACCCCTTTCATTATTGACATTTCTTGTTTTTACGCGATGGGCATAAATAGAGATACATAATTCTGTAATTGCAGTGATACGAGAGAAATAAATTGAAAAAGGAGACGGTGATTGTCAACACGAAAGAGCAAAGAAATTTGTGAAACATCGGCAAAGGATTTCTAAAAAACAAAACCAAAGGTTGGTTATTTGTTCCGTAAACACGCAAGTAGTTTGTTCTTGAAACATTCGTTTATTTATATAACATTATTTATTATTATTATTTGACAAATTGTATCCTTTGATATCTTATACAAACGATAATTTGATATGTTTCCTAATTTTTAAAAAATGATACATGTATATGAAAATAATTTGTTGATATTTTGTTTTGCAGTGTAATAACAAACATTTTGTTAAGTACTCGGATTTAAGAGTACTCAAATATAGGCAATGTTCACCCTTTTACTATCATTTCTCCGTCAATTTATATCGTAAAATGTAACCGTGCAAATTGAATCGCAGCCTCGGATGAGGACAAACACATAGGATTATTTCATTTCAGTAGTTCGTACCTGAGGCAATGATAGCTAATTTCTTTAATTACGTTCCTGTGCTGTGCTCCCATCATTGACGGCTAATTTGGCCCCAGATAATAAAAATCGAAAAAGTTGATCATCGACCTACTATCACTACCTTTATGAAACATCAGTCGTATTGCACAGAAACGCATTTCTCTAAAAACGAACGCTGCGACTTTTCAGCTTTATTTTGATGGGCAATTTATTTCCTGTATGGAATCTTTTTTTCTCTACCTTACAATAGCTAGATTTCGTATGGATTTTCCTAGTGACATTTACGGCTTCTGGTTCTACACAGTTCATGATCTTGGTACAGTCTGATTAAACAAAGGACCGCTAATGACGGAATGCGTCTTCATTGTAGACTTTTCCGCCCCTCAAAAGTAGAGAACACGAGATAAAATCACGGCTAATTGTCTATATCACACAAATTATTCCCTAAATATCGTGGAACATACTTATAAAAAGTTGATAAATACGGGGGGAAAATCCTGTCAGTTCTTACTTTCAAAAAGGTTAGAAGTAGGAAAATTTTTGCAGTGGTTATGTAGTGAAATGATTACCTTAATGAAACATTTCCATAAAGTCATGTATATCGTGTGTAGGAAAAAAAGTATGCTTGAAAATAATTAGTCAGAGATATAAAAGGAGCTCACTTTTCAAATACGACCCATCCTATTGTTATACAAGTGATGCTTTTCTCATCTAACTCGTGTTGGTGCATGTCCAAGTCTTACTGTATTAAGAACACGCACCTGCATATATTGCATTTCTATCGTCTAAATAAAATTAAGGTGTATATGTTCTAGGTATAGTATTGATTTTACTTACAAAACATATACACGGTCTTATCCGTTGTTGAGGATTTAGAGAAAGTCAACAGCGACGTATTGCCTGTCTCAAATTCAAAAATGAAAACAAGTGATAAAAATGAAGCAAAAGATTGAAAATCTAGTGAATAAGAGGATTACACAGAAAACAATGTAATAATCAATTCTGGTTATTTTCAAAAACAAAACAAAACCTGGAAAGACGTGATTTGAATTGGATTCTAAGAGGATTAGCTTTAAGAATTCCCACTATCCCTTTTGTATTAAAAGCAACAATTCAATTGGTTGTAAAATCATGATGATTTTTTAAAACAGTAATATTGCTCTATTTACTAAATATTTCTGGAAAGGCATACTGATATTATGTAATACGTTCTGGCATCTCACTACAATGCTCTCTTAAGGATAACGATTGATAGCGAGGATAACAATTGTTAACAATAAACGTGATCTACAGCCGCTTCATTGCATTAGGTCTAAAGAAGGGCGATGTGTAATATTCGTCATATAGAGCTTAGTGTCACTTTACGGGGCTGTTACTACAGAATAACTTGGAAAGAGAATTTTTACAAAATGCATGCTGAAAACAAATAAATTCACATTGATATTAAACCGTACATTTGTCCCCACATTTATAAGCGCTATAAGCCCATGCGGGTAAATTGTCTTAATGCTTTGAATGAAGTTTGCAATTCTTTAATATAATCTTTATTTTGGAAATTGTGAACGTCCGGTCCAGTGAATTGGATCAATGTACATCATGAAAGAAAGTTGATGAAAACTGCGAGACAAGCTACCTACATGTACATGTATCAGTTCAAATGTGATCGATAAAAATAAATAATCTATCGCATAAGTAAATATCCCGCTCCCTACAAACACCTCATATAATTCGCTGATCATCAGATGGTCTCTGACTAGAAAATTAAACTGCATTAATTATGAAGTAACACTGAAGGTCAGCAACAGGTCGAGTGCTTGATGCATTACCTGGCACTGCAAAGGACAATAAAAACTTCAGGATAATTTACCCTGAAAGCACTCTCGTGCATTTGTTATCAAAAGAGTTTTGTTTCATTAACAAAATGATCGAAGTAAAAGGTAAAGATTGCGAACAGAGATCAATCTCATAAATCCAATATTAATGAAATATAAATTATGAAATGGGCAAACACGGACCCCTAGATATACTCGAGGGATGATCAGGTGCCTAGGAGGAGTAAGCATACCAAATGAGAGATCAAAATTTAACGGACAAATACAATACATAATTCGAAACATAAACTAAACATCCTGCATCTGTTTTTGAAGATTTCTTCCATATGATATACTGGTCATCACAACAATAGGTTCTATGATCTGATGGGATTTGATTTTTTCCTACAACTTTGGAAATGTTAAGATATAAATTATCCTACTTTGCTGTCAGCTATTTTAGGTATTGTTTGATGAAATGAATAGTCTATAAAGTGTCATTTGAAGGTATTACAGAAAAACTGCAACGTGTTTGCAACATGACATTTAAACTTCGGATTAATAAAGTGAGGTTTCTTTTGCTTGCCATCACTTGCCGTGTCACAGGACCTCCATTTTAAAGATCGCATCCGAAAGACCCGTGATTCTCGCTTTAACTGCCGAACGGTTTGCGAAGGAGCAATCACTACCTACATGTATTTTCACGTCTTAGGTTTGGCACGAGCGGGGCTCAAACCCAGGACCTCCCGGTGACGATGCAAACGCTCTAACCACTAAGCTACCGCATAATTACCGAAAAAGATTACCGATATACAGATTTTTTCTATGCTTTCAAGTACCGGTACCCTACGCTACAGACTAAGCAGGTACTCCCACGAGCACGAATTGTGCTCCTCTGTTCATTGACCTGTTTATGTATTCTTATGCGGCAGGATTCATTCAGATTGTTCTTCCTGAAAAGCAAATCAGCTCTTGCAACGGCATTCGACATTTAGATACAAAAAGGCGAAGTTAACATTGTGTCAAACGTAATCATAATCCAAAAAACACATACAAAATCGAGTGTAGGGCAACACGGACCTCCGACAAAAGCGAAGGTAGGATCAGGTGCAATGGAGGAGTAAGCATTCTCTGCTGACCGGTCACCCCCGCCGTGAGCCCTTAGTCGAAATAAAGTAAACGGGATTACCCGTAGTCAAATCTAGTAGGAAAATGACAGTCTAACAAAGGGTATGAAACAAATCAGTCAACATATGACTTAGTGATACTTTGTAATCGCAAACAAGGTCATTATAGCGACCGTAGAATTTGCGAAATGATGACTTTAAACGAGATTCGGTATAACCCTGCAGCATCAACTTTTTTGTTAGTAGTTGGCCTCGCTTTAAAAAGTCCGCATACGCATAGCATGCTCTTGCGTATCGAATCAACTGGGAGACATACATGTACACACCATAAGCAGGTGATAGTGGTATATTACTACATAGAAAAGGAAAGGTGACGATTGCAAAGTTAAAGTCATCACGCTTATCATATAATGTAGTTGTCAGTCTGCCATTAGAGTCAATGTTAAGTAAAATATCCAAATATGAAGCAGATATGTCAGATTCTGTGGTGTCCTTTATATCAAGTTCTTCGGGATATATCAAATGGACATAATTGTGAAAATTATGATTGTTAATTGATAACACATCATCTATATATCCACAACGTTTTCATTCATTATATGTGGATTTCATATATCCCAAATAACTCGAAATACAAGACACAAAAGAATACCCCGTATAAGCTTCATATTTTGAAACTTTATTGAAGAGACGTTAACAAGAAGTGACAACTAAAATTTTGTTACAAACGGACTTTTCCATCGTCAATTTCCCAATTGTGTAGCAATTTTCCATCATCACTTGCAAATAATGTTTATGGCTTTTAGCCGATTCGATAGGACAGATTTCGATTACGAATTATTCCACTTTCTCGATCCGATATAGGGCTCACGAGAGGTCAATAAGGGATGCTTACTCCTCCAGACACCTTGTCTCACCAGTGGTCCGTGTTTTTCCAACTTTCAATTTTTTATTCTCTACAAGATTCGCGAGATTAATCATTGTTCGTTATCTTTACCTTTTCATCTACCTGTATTTGTGAATTTTACCTTTTTTCTTTAAATGTGCATTTTAAACAGTTTGGAAAGTAGCTTATGTGTGCCAAATTGTATAGAATATTGGAACTGACAAAAAGCAGCAAATCTAATTGTAGATGTACATTAATCCGTATCATTAGGCTTGCTTCATTGTCAACATTGCATTGATTATGTTCACATGTATCTACTTGTTGAGCGCTTCAAATTTAGCAGAAATATAGCTTAATATTAATGAACCATATTCACGGCTCTCACTTATACCTTCATTCCCCAGGAGAGATTCCTCTCAGCTCGCGTCAGGGAAGTACTGAATCTCTCAATAAATATCTAGTTTCTAGAAATCTGGAAGGTTGTCACCCTATTGATTGTTCTAAAGGACACCCCTGGGATTCATTTTCTACAATTAAAGCACAAACAGGTTTACGTACACATTCGTCTTAGTGGACATTAGCGCAAAAAAGCCTTGTACGATTTCTAAAAGATAAATGACACTCCTTAAAATATGACGCAAGCGCATTTGTTAATCTCCGAGCCTCACCTTTTACGCCTCAGACTGAATTTTTTTTGAAATACATGTAGTAGAATCTAGTTGGAATATGTGCGTAAAAATATATATGAATACAAAGTCTTTTTGTTTAATTGAATTTATTTGTTTGTTTATTTCTTTGGGTTTTTTGTAATTAAATTTATTTTTAAAAAACAGCAAACAATTGCATATGAAAGAGAACAGCAAGGAGCTATAATCTTTATATTTGACATGTATGATGACATACGTTACTCTTAATTCTTTGATTAATTTTACTAATTTAATCCAATTTATGTCGTCAACTAGAATGATAATTTACACGAACATGGTGTTGTTAATGTACTTCGAAAAAACAAAAAAACACTCATACTGTCCTCTAGCATGCACCTTAATTCATTTGGCTTTAATTTTGTAATGCTTGCGGTTATCTTTTCGATTTAAAAGCTTAGGCAGCGCATGCGCAATTAAACGTAGGCTTAGGATACATAGTAAGGTGTATTAAAAATGCCGTCGACGTCGCCATCTTAAAATGACGTCACTTCACTGCCGTCCTACGGTTGCAAAATATCAGATTATTACGCGGAATATATCACTGATTCCATTGATTGAAAAATTTTGATGCAATATATTTCATTTGAAACCATTTCCTCTTATCTAATTGAGTGGTACAAAGAAAATTGTACGTGCGCACAATTTCATCTCTCTCATCAATAATTTTGAATAGTTAAATCTTTTGGATGAAAAGGTGATTCAGATTTGATGCGTATTTCGAAAATCATTGATGTCTACGACTTTTTGAGGGCGTCCTCGTATATACATAAACACTTACTCCACGTTACAAGTCGTACATGGATGCTAATTTTAAAATGATTCTAAGTATCTAATAACAAGCAAACATATTAGCAATATCGCTGACACGATTACAAAATGAGCAATATGAACACATGAATAAGATCACTTTACACGAATTCAAGTGCATTTCTTTTTCAGTAAATCGATTCTGCAACCGCCTTGGCTATTACCTTGAATGGATAGATATCTCTGAAATTCCCACACTAAAGACTGATAATTTCGCAGCTCGTTTCTGACAAATTGACTACCGACAGGCATGGCCAAGAGTGGCGTTATCGCTAGATGTATCAGATCAAATTGAGTTTCACTGTCTACATTTTTTTTTCTAAACTGCTTGCTTTTAATTTTAATTTTGGGTAAAGTTCCACCTCCCTAGGGATTTTTTGCTTTGATGGAGTTCGTTATAGTTCTATATTTGATTTAAGAAAAAAGCGGTGACATTTCAATTTATTTTTAAAATGACAGTTTTTAGCGGTTCAATTCTTTGGAGTAGGAACTATATACTTGCTCGAGATTCTTGAAATTGTGCATCTATAAACAGTCGATCCAAACGCATTCGTGACCGCATTTTAAAGACCCTCTTGTGATTCAAAGCAAGCGTGAAAATCTGCGCGATCCTGCTATAAAGCATTGGATTAAGCGAAATAATATTCCTTCTTTTCGCAAATGCAAACAACTTACAAATTGACCAAACACGCGAATATAATTTGTCGGATTTGGGGAGAACGGCGTATAAACAGCCCGACAGGGGAACGATAAAGCACTAATGAAGAAAATAACTAGCGATAGCCAGACTCTTCATTTCAATTTCCTGGACAAAGCGAACACTTAGCGTAACCCATATACCAATTCATGGTCTTGCGGTGGATGAAAATACTACTATCATAAAAGCGCAGATTCGATCACAAACTATGAGCCTAGAATTCAATACTATAGTATTAGAATATGCTGTTTTATGATTTATTGATATTTTTCACCAACTCTGGCTTTCTTTACAAAGAAATATAAAGGAAGTAAGAAATTTTTGTCACATGTGCATGCAGTAATTTATATCAAATGTTTTATCAATGTCATCTTACAAAGTATGTGAAATCCGATGCATGGAGATTAAAGAGACACCTTTAAGATCTCATTGCGAATCTAGTTTCGTTCATCCAATCACACATAGAGGTCTCATTCTCAAAAGTATTAGAGTCAACTGGGAACCGAAGACATTTGTGGAATATCCCTTTTCAATTAATTTTTTTAATCTACAGAAAAGCACACATGTAAACTGAGACCCGCTCGTAATATACAATACGTTTTTGTGCAGTACAGCTTTACAACTATGCTGTGGTTCGAAATGTTCGAGAAATAGTACATGTGGTGGGATTTTGAAATTTCTGCTCAATACACTAAGGGGAGATAATTCTGCAAAACAACACTGACACCTCCATTAATGTGGTGATTTCCCTGATGACTATTTTAAGTTTGTCAATACATTTTTGGAACTTAACTCGACTGTTCTGAATTCAATCATTTTTGCTAGCATGGTATTTTGTGGAAGGCAACGGCATCAATAAAATAAACTTTTCGACTGCATATGGATACAATAATGGATATACAGATATATTACAAAGTACGAGTCAAATATACTTGATAGTATTTTTCTTAGAAAAATACATCGTCAGGGGATTTGGTATTCTCGCTAAGACGTCTGAAGATCTGTGTAAATATGCCATCTGCTGCAGAACGCTGGTGATCGAGTCTCAGAATCTGGTCACACCAGTTCATCACTTCAACTACCGCTCTACGACAATGAAACTAGCAATTTTAGGTATTTGTTTTAATGTCAAACCCCCGCGATGTATTTTCGTTTCTGTTGTAGAAATTCATAACAGTAGTGGTAAAATTCCAGAGATATCAGTCAATTGGCGGAATTTCTCGATAAAAGTTGAAATCGATTGCGGCTATCTCTAATGGATGTCAAGACGGAGTTTGCATTGTTTGTGCATTTGTTCATTTCTCTGTAATCTTACACTGATGCCTTAATGTGGGAAAGCAAACCCTTTATCAGTGATACGAATTTTTATACCATTTTATATCTGGTATTTCTTTAACTGTCTCAGACGTGACAGGGGATGTTATTGACGGGCGAAGTATTCAAATATCAGAGGCAAGCAGGGCAACAAAACAATTGTTAAATAAAAGAATTACACCACAACCCTCTGCACATCCACAGATCGATACATAGATTGATTTTTGTAAATAAAAAGTTTGTTTAGCGAAATATTCCAGCTATTCTAGACCAACTTAAAAGAGGAATTAGGAGTAAATAACTAGTAATTGTGATATAGTTCCCGCCGTATTAAAGTGCTAGTACCACCAAGGGCTTACCATAGCAAAACGGAAATCTGAACGTTCTCTTCATGTGTTCAGTTAATGAGAAAAAATGGCTTAAGTTTGAAGAATAGAATTATTGTTTTTCGAAAACCACTTTGTCGGTGACGTGTTTTGTTAAGCGAAAGGTCTTGGGTTAAGAAGAACCCGCTCGTCCGCTCTGCCATTGAGTACGGTGTTAATTAGTTTCGTTGTCAAGACACTACTGTGTCCGGAGTATGGTTTTGACTTAACGATAATGGCGGAATCTTGTATAAAAAGAATTCATGGATTGGGCAGCATTGTTAGAACATGTTTTTGATAGATTCTTTGGACGGAAATAATGATTTTATCCATGGTAGATTTTAGAGCTTATTTTACTGTTCTCAACATCCCGTTTTGTTTTGTTTTTTTAAAAAAGCTACATAGTTGGCCCGCTTATTGAACTTAAAACTTGATGAGTGAGAAAAAGAATTATGTTGTATCTTTCCGAATTATCTATTGTAATTAACAATTCATAACCAAGATGCATCAGTGATCCTTAATTAATACATGTATTTCAAACTTATGTTCTTCACTCATGAAATGTGTGTGGTTACGAAAAAAATACTCAAACTTAAAAAAAATATGCTGATCATTGTAAATACCATGGAGATTCAAGCATCGATGCATCGAAATGTCATAAAAACGACATTGTTTTAATTCCAGAGTAATAATGACATTATTTTCAAGTCCCGTTCTTCAAGGCATTTTGATATGTAAAGATAATGAAATCTTGTATTTTCAATATAATCAGAACCTCGCCTTTTTCAATCGTGCATGTAGAATTAGTAGTCACCCAATAGTTCATTTTTTTTCTCGATATTACAGACTTTGAATGAGAATTCAGTTTTGGAAATTTCCCTTCCGGGAAAATACGAAAGCCACTTCCGCTATCAGAGACAGAGAAATTCCCAGATGATCACCCACTGAACGATTTATAATACTGATGAAATTAATTATCTCCGAATTTGCTTATTATAAAAGTGATGTATAAAAATGCATTCCCCCTGCATATATATTCATGAAGCGTTAATTGATTACAGCTTACCGCTTTTGTTTAGCCATTACCTAATGCATCAACCATTTTTTAAAGTATTGAAAGGAAATTACATCCGTTGTGTTAACTGACCTAGGAATCGACATTAAATGCGAAAACCACCAAAGGTCACCCAAACGAGCAATCAACTTTAAAACTACCTTTCATAGCTGATGAACCAAGTATGCAAAATTCCACAACCATCTTGTGAGTGATCATTCTCAAGACCTCGAGAGACCAGGACGATGATCTTTTAAGGTAACCTGTGGACTTGGATCGTTTTAATTGTCACCGCTTCAATCATCGATCTGTGGTCTCAGGGGGTCTATGGTCACCAATCATTTGCTTGAATTTTGCCTCTCGCAACCGTTTGTATTACCAAATGTTCCCATTGCGGTTACGGGGCGTTTTATTTTGCTATTAGTTCATTCATTAATTAAAATGGTTTGATTTGCGATGAATCCTACATGATTTTAATGCGGCAGTCAAAATGGAGGGAGATGGCCTTTGTCTATTCTTCTTATCAATATAAATATACTTACTCAATAACATTACTTGATGAATTAGTTATTAAATGATAGGTTGAATGAGGAATTTGTATTGGTTTCAGCTAAGCTTGTAGCAACATTGTCACTGGTTGTTAGTAAGGCTCTAATTCAAACGAACTCGATTTTGATACCACATTAGGTAATCAACTTCCCTCTCCAGCAAGGACATTTTTTTAAGGTTTGGTTGTATTATTTTCCTATCCAAGTCAATGGAATGATTGAATAAGATTTAGACTTTACTGCACCCAAACTGGATTCCAAAAACTACACAATGCCCCTACAACCAGAGATACTCGTACACCGCAGGATACAGTAAATGATCCGTCAAGCCCCAATAGGTATCTTTATTTCTCATGAAAATATTAACTGCCGTGAAAGCGATACTTCCGACTTACTGTACCAGAACACATGCAAGAAGGGCTATGAATCAAATATGGATTTTAATAATTTGCAAAGAACATTTAATGAAATTTGAAATCACAAAAAATTTCCCAAATAAACAGCATCAACTTGTACAAACTTCCATTACTTTACACGACCACTCCTCTCTTGGAATTAAAGACCTGGCATTTGATATCATAAACAGCGGTTTCTTTAATGAGAATAGAAGTGTGGAATAATTCATATCTTGCGTTCAGTCATCCAAAAATGACTTTTTTAAACACCACTCTGACACATAAGTAATATGAAGTAATTATTATAAAGATGTTCTTCGTTGACATTATTTACCAAGTCTTTCAGCAGTCCTTTATTTTAACTTTTCTGGGATATATCAAATCGACATATGGATGTTTTAAATAGATCATGTCTGCAAGGCATGTGATGCGGCTCACACAAGCGTCCCTTGCAATATACATATATATCATGTGCCCGATAACTTAGGAAGTTGAACAAGTTCATCACCAAAATATCTATCTCGGGAATATCTATATATTGTGTTCAGTCATCCAAAAAAAAAAATTCGTTTGGTTAAAAATAATCCTGATTCTACCCACAGGATGAAGTCTTTGGTGTTTAGTCTTCCAACAGTTTAGAATTCCCATGGGTACAAATTGTGCTCTATTATCAAGGAATGGTTTTGTATCCTAATGAATTAGAATTATTCAAAAGTTTTTACATATAAAAAAAGGCGGTCGTGGTAGCTCAGTGGTAAGATTGTGTGGTTACAGCATTCCCTTTGCAACCTGGAGGTCGTAAATTCGACCTCCGTGTCGTGCATTGCATTACCTGCGTCAAACCTAAAACGTAAAAATAGGCAGCGATTGCTCCTTCGCCAAACGCTCAACATTTAAGGGTCTTTCGAATATGATGGGCCCGTGTCACAGCAAGCGTTAGCACGTTTACGAACCCTCACTGATAATATCATGGGAGTTAAGTCTAAATTTGTGGTGTTTCGACGACAATGCCTTAAAATGAATGGAATGATCTTGACTGGACGTAAAACAAACAAACAGATGAGGGAAACATGTCTTGTTGTGATCTTCATACATCGAAGAAAGTTTATATAATCATTGACAATGCTCGTTTTAATTCAAATTTCGATTCGATATACCATAGGGAACTTTAAAATAAAAAATAACACAAAGTCTGTCAATTCTGCTTCATAACTGGACATTTTTTTTAAAACTCAAATGTCAACCTACGTCAACCTTACAACTCAATTTTACATGTATCAATCTTTAATTCCCCTATTTGTGCAGCAATATTCAATTATTACCTGCATGTGATGTTTATATATCTTAACTAATTTGATCCACTAGAGCATGTTCTGGGTAGGATCAATTTGACAATCGAGGCAGGCAACTGGCAAACAATACGATGTTACAGGAGTTTCAACAGTCTTGTTTAAAGCCAAAATATATCGTCTTTATAAGGACCTAATTTGCAAATACAATTTATCACTGGACGGAATGTAGTATGACATTTTCCATTCCAACTGGTACACCGTTATATACCTGCTGATTTTGACTACTGATTACTCCGTTAATCTGATCAATAAGGTTCACGATAGGTGCGACCGATCAGCAGGGGATGTTTACTCTCCCCCTACTTACCTGATTCCCACGTATGGGGTCCGTGTTTGTTCGTCTCGTAATTTTATATTCCTTATAGGATTTCTTAGACTGGTCACTGTTCCTTATCTTCAATTGTCCATTCTATCATAAACCTACATAAGAACAGCAATATACTGATGAAACTAAGCTTTTGTAGACAATTTTGAGATATCGTTAAATGTTTTTTGTTTTTTGTTGATAGAGATATAGCATGGCACATTTTAAGAACGACCTGCATAAAAGGAGAAATAATGCTTATACAATCCATTTTCACTTAATATTTCTGTTAGAAAAAGAAATCCTACAAGACCGTCTGATATCACTTAGCCCTGTAAAAGCATACACAATTCCTCGCTCATTTGACAACCTCATGGGGATGTGATGGACAAATCGAATGATTCTACGCGATGCAATGTAAAACGAAAGGAAGTAGATGGCGCTTTATAAGCACCAGTCTTTACAAAAAGATAGGTACAATGCTCTTTAATTCGACATTTATTGTAGAGAAACTGGTGCTAAATGACCTTAATTTCATAGTTTAATTTCTCCTGTGTTCCTAAAACATAATAAATGGGACAAAATGCATGTTATGAACCCTTTATTACTCATCAGATTAATTCTTGCATTAACACACTTTTTCCTGCACTCATGATGGCATTTTTGTTTTATACCATCATCTCAGGCTGTATAAAACACATATTGTGAATACAAATAGGCGAAGGTAACATCGTGTTAAACATAATCATAATCCAAAAAAACATTTACAAAATCGAGTGAAGGGCAACACGGACCTCCGACAAAAGCGAAGGCAGGATCAGGTGCCATGGAGGAGTAAGCATCCTCTGCTGACCGGTCACACCCGCCGTGAGCCCGTAGTCGAAATAAAGTAAACGGGATTACCCGTAGTCAAATCTAGTAGGAAAATGACAGTCTAACAAAGGGTATGAAACAAATCAGTCATATGTTCAGTCAACATATGATTCAGTGAGAATAAGTCTTTCTACCAAAGTCTACTATGCTTTGAGTTTATTGATATCAAGGAATAATGATTTTTAAGAGCATATATCGATAAGCAGCAAAAAATAAACAACACAAACAAAAACCTTCTAAAAAAGTACATAGAACTACAAGTATACATGGCTTAACTACACCTCATATAATGGGAAATTAAAATATGCTTAACCATGTAATGGTAAAAAATAAATAAATAAATAAAAATTGGGAACATGTAACCAAAAAAAACCCAAAAAAACCCCACAAATATCTACAAATATCTAGAAACATGTAAACAACCGTTGCGTGATCAGATGAAGTCAAATCTATTTAATATTAACATTCGTGAGTACAAAGCAAAATCCGGAAACATAATACCAGAGATGGTATAAGTTACTTTATGTTTCAAATATACTCAGTTAGAAACAGTATCTAACGGTGTCGGCATTCGATATCACAACCTCGCAAGGTCTCCAAAAGAATACAAAACAAAAGTTGGGCAAACACGGACACTTGGAACACCAGAGGTGCCCAGGAGGAGTAAGCATCCTGTTGAAAGGTCACACCTACCGTGAGCCCATTGTCTTGATCAGATAAACGGAGCAATATAAATTGGCGAAGTAAACAATGTGTTAAATGTAATTATAGTCCCAAATACATAAATACAAAATCGAGTGTAGGCAACACGGACTCCGAACAAAAGCGAAGGCAGGATCAGAAGCCATGCATCCTCTGCTGACCGGTCACACCCGCCGAGCCCGTAAACGGGATTTCGTTGTCAAATCTAGTAGAAAAATGACAGTCCGTTGTCAAATCAGTGTATAACAATTGTTATAAAACAATTATTAAAACTATTATAAAGATTATGAATTTCAACAGAAGTGAAAGTAGAATGTAGATATGAAAATGGGTCATAAATTTCAGTTTTGAAAATACATACATCGGACTATCATGCGTAGTCAATGCGCTGTATCCTTCCGCGGCAGACGACATGTTTGTGTAACTCAGCACCTACAATACGATTGTCATTTAGAAAGTTCACCGAGTCCTACCTATCCAAACTTTACAACGATTTAGCAAAGTTAGCGTTGCTAGGTCTCAAAACTTATCCGATATCACTTTCTGAATCCCCATTCAAAGATCAGCGATACAGACTACAGTGCGATTTTTAAGCTCTCCTACACTTAATGGCGAACTTAAAATCCCCCTATATTCTACGATTTATTGCTTATGGAGCGTTGGAGATGGCTAATGTCAACAGAATATGTTTATTGAATTAATGACGTCCCTTGATATTTTGTGATCTGATACATACGAGTACCACTCGGTAGGAACGATTTATTTCCATTTCTCTGATAATGGATCCATCGTGTTCTTTGCATTGTGGGTATTAGAATTTGTTCACCAATGTCGACAATTGAATCATGGTTTCATAGCAAGATTTAGTGCGGGAATTACACCATTCCCTGACCATGTCTCACAATTTACGGATAATTATATACAAACGTGCAATATAGATAATCTTTTTCGTAGTTCATTATCAGTACTATTGAAGTCCCCTTGCTCCGTGGCAGGCCCCTATGAATAATTTTGAATAGCCAAGAGGTTAGAAACTTCCGTAGATCCATTACGATGTACATGTAAACTTTGAGCGGAATTCGCCAAAACTGACAACAGAATCGTGAATTTGTATGTGCTTTCTCTCTCTCTCTCTCTCTCTCTCTCCGAACCCGGGTTGGGGCGAAAGTGGTATCCAAATACCAAATATAGAGGATTTCTGTGCTTTGTATTCACATAAGGCAGTTATTGCTTTCATAGATGATTCTTTCGTAATCTAAATTAAAAACGTTTCGCAATGCTACTAAGTAAACTCATTCCCACAACACTGCAAAATTTAATGAGAAGGCTTGAAATGTTAAAAAAGACAAAAGGAGCGGCTTGGAATGTGAAAAAGGTATGGCATGTGAGATTTTACTTTATTATTTTATCCTTTATTTCAGGCAGAGAGAAATGAAGTTAACATTTGGGACGATACTAACTTTACTATGGGCTTTTTCTTCTCTAAAGGTCAAAGCAAATGGTGAGTCTAAAATTACACTAATTTGAAAAAAAAATGTAAACTAAGTTTACTGCCTGATATGATATGAGTCGATGTGTCCTTTCACGTAGAAGCTATTGCCTTCATAAAATGATATTACATGAGAAAAGCATGAAATCAAATATCATTTTCCCACTCGTGTGAATTGATTCCTAATGCAGATGCAGTTCATAATAATTTTAGCGGAAAGATAACATCTGACGACCTGCCCTTTCTCATCTTAAGACGTGACAAATTATATTAATATTAAATGTTTGGAAAGACCGATTTACCATTGCAAAAAATATGCAAAGGAATGGCTATATATTCTTATAACGGTCGGTACGATAATCTGGGGATAGGATATATGATTCAAATGAAAAGACAAGCATCGACGTTTAATTTTGGCCGCGGAAGGATAATTTGCGTGTTTGATGTCGGGGGGGGGGGTGTCACACTGAATAGCCAAGGCCCATCCGAATACGTTACCGGAGATCGCGGAGTAATCAGGACTCTGACCGAAGAAACGTTGTCCTCGTTTGGAATCTGATTACATGAAATGTGAAAACAGCGCTCTCCGAAATTTAGCACAAAGACCTAGGGTATCGTGTAACCACTACCTCGACAAAAATTCTAAAACAAAATGAAAATGATACAATGGAAATAAGAAATATATAATGAAAACATTATTCCCTATCCTAGCTCCTTTGTAATCGATATTTGAAATGTTACACGTAGGTATTTTTATCTTAATGTTCTTGTTTTCTTTTCATATCGTTCGCAATTCAGTCAAGACATAAAATATATGTTTACAGCAATAGTTGAAATTAATGCTTTTTGTTTTTGCAACAGAGCAGGCAAAAGCTACAGAGCATACAGACGACAGAGTAAAACGTTCGCCATATGTTCCTAAATTCATCGGCAAACGCGATGACATCAGCGACGACGCATTGCAAAAACTGGAAGCAGCGATTCGGGCTGAACTTCTGAAGCAAGAGTCTTATGACATTTACCCAAGTGACGAAGACGACGCATTTGAGCGAGTTGCTCGCTTAAACAGACAGCTATTTGTTGGCAAGCGCGATACCAACCCTCTTGGAAAACGACTATTCCTCTCTCCTCAGGTGGGATTCCAGAGATCAACACTTCTGGTTCCAGAATCGGCAGAACTCCCAGAGATTAATGCTGACAAAAGAGCAAAGCATCCGATATTTGTTGGCAAACGCAGAGCACCTTATTTTATAGGAAAACGCCGCATGCACCTTGTCGTTGGTAGGGGAGGGAATATGAATGCTCCTAAACTAGTTGGTAAAAGAGGAACGCCTTTGTTTGTGGGTCGACGACGAGCAGACACTGAAGAAACGCCTACATATTATAGCTATATTGCACTACGCAGGTCAGTGCCAGAAGACCCGCGCGTGCGCATTAACCTTGCAGATTCTTTGCTCAAACGCTCTAAGTTAAACTCTGCAGATGATATTTTGAATAAGGGTAGAAGTATTCCTTTGGAATATGAGTTGTTGAATTCTTCCAATTTTAAATCAAAGCGATTTGAAACTCCAGTGTTTATAGGAAAACGAAATGGTAGTGTAGACTTGACAAGCGTCAAGCAAGCGCATAATCACATACTTCGAAAGCGTTTCGAACCACCCATGTTTGTAGGTAGGCGAAGCGAACAGCAAATGCAGCTGCAAAATGCTCTTAATCAACACCAGGTGCCCTTGCCGTAAGTTAAATATTTTGTGCGTAAATGTCAATCTGAACTGCAGTGGGTTTTTAATCGTCAATACAACCCTTTTTGGAACCCGAGTTTATCCAAGAGTATGTTCTTCACAAACTGTGTCTACTTGATGAAAACTGATCAGAACTCCAAAGAATTGAGGACAACTGTTTAAAATCTGTAGAATTAATAATTTGTTTATTTGGAATGCAGTAAATAAGTACGTCTATCAATACCTATGCTATTTGGACAAATAAACCTCATAAAAATTATCAGATACAGGAGGCTTGAAATTCCAAACTAAATATGGATTTAAACATATGTTTATGTTAGTATCGGAGTAGTTTAATTCAACAAATCGTAAGTTTATCAACGTATTTCCTTTTTTACCATTTTAAGTAGATTTACAGTTTGTGAAGATTCCTTTTAAATTCCCATAGCTGCTGATTGTTCGATGCGCATGCGCTAAAGGATCGCTGAATTCCACTTCCTAGTAATTTTTACGACTGTAGGAGAAAATATTAAAATCTGTACTTAGAATTACACTGTTGTGGTTTTACTGTGAATTTGGATCTCGAAATTTGTCCATAATCTTATGATATATCTGCATTGATCTACTAGACAAATTGATGGCATTACCATTATGTACAATTCTTTCATTTTGGAGTTAAAAATTAGTGATACAAGTGAAACCACAAAAGTGATTCAGAAGGATATTCATAAATATCTTTTCAAAGATAGCTTCGAGAGATTCACTATAAATTAATGGCACAAATATTATTTTTAAATTAAAACAAGTTTTAGCAAATGTTGAAAAAGTAGAAAAAAAGAAAAAAAACCTGTAAGATTTTTTTTTCTTGCGAAGCTATCTCATGCATTTTATTGTTTACTGCATGCAAATTAATCTGTGCATGTGTATAATCTCCACAAAGGCATGCGAAAAGATGGCGCTTTTCACATAAGGAAAACTTATTTGAAAAGGTTAAGATATAGTTTTCAATTTTCCATGATTTCTGCATTGTCCCTGATAAGATCGATATTACTAATGTTGATCCTGTGCATGAACAAAATGTCACGGAAGCATTATGATTCTTATGGACATCGTACTTTATCTATTAGAGCATGTTTATGCATAATGATATATTATCTTTAGCATGGCTGAATGTTAGGAAATATTTATTTTCTCTCTCTCTCTCTCTCTCTCTCTTTTAACTTAATTTGTTTTACAACTATTTCTATATATATCCATAGATACAATTGAAACCGGAATTCACATTTGCACCTTATTTAAAGCTAATCTGCTAAGTTTTATTTTTATTACTTTTTCATATTTATTCATATACATTTATACGTATATCTAAGTTTCTCCTGCGGAATGAAAATAAGCATTTGTATTTCATGTACGGCGAATATGACTATTGTGCTAATACATATATACTGTAGCACCGGTATAGGTACTAGCTAACATGTCCTAGGTACCAGTTTATATGTCCTGGGTGCATGTACCAGCTAATATGTCCTG
>CAJDSM010015996.1:7637-19150 GCA_903981925.1 Ostrea lurida
CTGTCATGTATGCCAACATCTTTTGTTGTGCTAATATGTTGTTGTGATGCAATAATTCAAAGAGTTTCACAGAACACTTTTCAGACTTTCTACAAAATTGCGTTACAATAAGAGGAAGGGCATCTATAAGTCTAGGTTCAGGTCACTTGTTTTTCTGTATATGCAATGTCAGCGTGAATATTGTCAAAGGGAGAAAATTCAATTTTGAATATTAGAATTGTAAATTAAATATATGAAAAATAATTGTTGCCCACCAGAATGTGTATATTACAGTGATCCTTTTCAAATGTATAAATAATGTTTATGTGACCTTATTGAACTATTCAATCAACTTTAAGACAATGCACTTCATAGTTAGTAGAAAGAAATCGACGGGTTTGGGCTTACAAGATTAAATTTCTGACGTTTGTTGCAATATATAAATCATATACGGTACAATTTGAGCAAAGACGCATCAATTAGAGCTGGAAAAAAAAAAAGAGGAAGATACAATTTTGATGCACAGATGCGCATTTAGGCAAATATTATGTCTCTTCAGTGATGCTCAAACCGAAATGTTGGACACTAGAGGAAATTTAAATTGTCATGATTTACGCTATGAATTCTAATGCATTACGTATTCTTTACATAATGACACCTTAGTGAACTGTTCGATCTAATAAACTACTCACAAAATAGATTTCAAATGGTGTGTCCTATTCATTTTTTGGCAAACATTCTGAAATGGCGTGTTCATTGACGGAAAATCCCTATGCTTTACGTAAGAACAGTACTCTTAATATTTGGTTTTTGAAATGTTGTAGCGCATACATGGTATGTTTCTGCCAGGAATAAGGGAAACTGCCCATCCATGTATGCAAATACGAATGCTAAGGTTTTTGCATTTTGGTAAAAGGATAAGGTTTTTTTTCCAACCGTACTTGTCAACTAATATACATGTACATATAATACATTTGTGGATCATTCTTCAAGTCAGTTACAGAAATATTCTCATATTTTGTTTACCTGAGGTTTGCTACTGTCGAGTAAAAATAACTTGAGGTATCTGTTCAAAAATGCTATTCAGTGTAAAATTAATATGGATTTAATTAATTCGCAATTTAATAGTTTCCAAATACCAGAACTAAACATTACGTATCAAATACAAATGTCGCTTTCCTTTGATAGACTTCGGCGGGGCCCTTGCTGACCATGTTTGTTTTTTTTTTTGTTTTTTTTTTTGTTTTTTTTTTTTGCTTTTGTGGTTGACGCGATTGGGTTATCGTAAGAGTGAGTTAGGTGATAGTTATTTTAGTTGAATACATATAGTTAAGGAATGAAAGCTAATTTTTGACCTAGGTTATTACGATATAATCTAACTTGGTGCAGTTTACGCTTCATAATCGCGAAGCGGATTATATTAAGTGTAAACTGCAACCAAGTTTGATTAAATTGCGAATTATTAAATCCATATTAATTTACACGCTGAATAAGCATTTCTTGGAACAGATACCTCAAGTTATTTTACTCGACAGTAGCAAACCTCAGGTAAACAAAATATGAGAATATTTCTGTAACTGACATTGAAGAATGATTCCACAAATGTATTATATGTACATGTATATTAGTTGACAAGTACGTTGGAAAAAAAACCTTATCCTTTTTACCAAAATGCAAAAACCTTTAGCATTCGTATTTGCATACATGGATGGGCAGTTTCCCTTATTCCTGGCAGAAACATACCATGTATGCGCTACAACATTTCAAAACCAAATATTAAGAGTACTGTTCTTACGTAAAGCATAGGGATTTTCCGTCAATGAACACGCCATTTCAGAATGTTTGCCAAAAAATGAATAGGACACACTCATTTGAAATCTATTTTGTGAGTATGTTTATTAGATCGAACAGTTCACTAAGGTGTCATATGTAAAGAATACGTAATGCATTAGAATTCATAGCGTAAATCATGATCACATTTAAATTTCCTCTAGTGTCCAACATTTCGGTTTGAGCATCACTGAAGAGACATAATATTTGCCTAAATGCGCATCTGGTGCATCAAAATTGGTACCGTATATGATTTATATATTGCAACAAGACGTCAGAAATTTAATCTTGTAAGCCAAACCCGATCGATTTCTTTCTACTAACTATGAAGTGCATTGTCTTAAAGTTGATTGAATAGTTCAATACAGGTCACATAAACATATTATTTATAACATTTGAAAAGGATCACTGTATATACACATTCTGGTGGGCAACAATTATTTTTCATATATTTAATTTACAATTCTAATATTCAAATTGAATTTTCTCCCTTTGACAATATTCACGCTGACATGCATTATACAGAAAAACAAGATGACCTGAACCTAGACTTATAGATGCCTTCCTCTTATTGTAACGCAATTTTGTAGAAAGTCTGAAAAGTGTACTGTGAAACTCTTTGAATTATTGCATCACAACAACAATATTCAGCACAACAAAGATGTTGGCATACAGACAGACAGACAAGGTGACATAAACCCAGAATATATAGGTGTCTTCCTTTTATTGTAGAGTAGTTTTGTGGAAAGTTTGAAAACTGTACTGTAAAAACTCTTTGAGTTATCACGTCATAACAAAAAATGTTCACCACAACAAAGATGTTGACATATATACAGACAGACAAGGTGCCGTGAACCCATAATTTATACACTTGTGTCACTTATTGTAGAGTACAATTGTGCAAAGTTTCAAAACTGTACAATAAAAGCTTTTTGAGTTATTGCATCACAACGAAAATGTTGACGGATAGACGGACAGACAGACGGGGCCCTAACAAAAATTAGCAAAATTGAATCAACCTCAATACAGAGAGGAACCAGTCTTCTCATGCAACTTATAATGAGCGGAATCAGCCTATCCATATTACTTATAATGAAAGGTCATTCTGGTTTGATGAAATATAAAATTGCACAGAAAATACATGCACATAAGCAATGGAAATATTGCCTAAAATAGATTGAACTTCTAGTGGAATTCTAAACTTTCATTGTGGTCCTTACATAAAATATAATACTGCATGTCCATAAGAATCAGTTTGATAATTGTACCTATATGGTATTACATGAAATATATCCCAGCGAACCATAAATAAAAGACACCACATAGATTCCATGTCTGCTTCGTACTTGGATATTTTATTGAACATACTATTAGACATTAACGGTAAACTAACAACTCAGCTTTATATAAAACTGGACAATTTCAGTTTCTCCTTTGTTTACTTCCCATATTTATGTAGCAACATTCCATCATCACCTGCATATGGTGTGTAGCCCTTCAACTTATTTGATACGCATGCGCTTGTTCTATGTATGACCAGTTTTAGAATTGAGGCAGACTACTTACACACAAGTTGTTGTAGCAAGGGATTTAACAGTTATGTTTAAAAACAGCATTTCGCCAATGCTGTAGTCTTCATATCGATCGTATTTGCCCATACAATCTACCATTGGGTCAAAAGCTGTCTGACATGTTTCAAAACAATTGTTAAGCCTTTTTCATACACCGATTTTGACTGCAGATTATTACTTCATTTACCTATGGGCAAGACAATGGGCTCACGACTGTATGTCTGGTCAACAGGGGATGATTACTCCTCCTAGGCACTTGATCCTACCTCTGGTGTGTCCAGGAGTCCGTGTTTGCCCAGATCTTATTTTGTAGATCACTGTTCGTTATCTTTGCCTTTTCAGAGTACACTGATTTTGACTACGGATTGATACCGCTTGCCTGATCAGAATATGGGGCCCATCGCGGATGTGACCGGTTGACAGGAAATGCGTACTCCTCCTAGACACCTGATCCAACACCTGGCGTGTCCAATCCTGAAGCGTCCGTCTTATTCCTGTTTTGATTTGCATTCCATATAGGATCTATGAGATTGAGTCCTATTTGTTACCTTCACCTTTTCATTGAAATACATGTATATCGAGAAAGTAGTTATTTTCATCATCTCTTGATTGTATTTGCAATGTAGAAAATCTTACGTCTAGGAGAATGACACGTACTTATAATCAGTTCATTAGCTCCACATTTTAGCTTATTCAATATATCAACATTTAATTAAGTTAACACAATGTGACCTTTATTACTCTTTTAATCAATTACGTGTATTAGTTTCCTGAAAATCTGGAGATGCAGTGACCTAATTAGAAAATCGGCGTACGAGTTTTCATGTGCAATGCTCTATTTTACAAAAATGCTAAAGTATGATATGCATTGCCGGTCGTTACGTTGTTTTTAGGTCTCCTGAAAAATCAAGTGACCTGTTTCAATTATCGTCCGTTGCCATCCGTCGTGCGTTAACAATTAAACATTTGTGATTTGATTGATAACTACTAATCCAATTGGGACAGGGGCATAAATTGTAATTTTCAGGACTCTTCCATCCCTGGGGCCTTAAGAGCGGGGCAAAAACTGCCAAAACTATCACCAATATTTAAAATTCTTCTTCTCCACACCGCGCAGGTGTAAGAAAAATTAACTGCATATTGATATAAAGCAGGCAGTCCTCTACCATAATTGTAAAGCTCGTAATTCCCAGGGTGCGGGTTGTGACCCCAGAGCGGGGCCAAATTTAGACGATAGTGTTTATATGTAAAACATCTGTAAATATCGTCTTTAATGTCGTTGGTATTACATTGAAACCAAATGTATATTTAGAATTAGCAGCCTTTTCTTATAATTGATAATTTTCATGATACTAGGGGTAGGGGTATTGGTATCATAGTGAGGCTAAAATGTTCAGTGATTAAATGAGTTATGATATAAATAATATACGGTACTAATTCTTATGCACCAGATGCGCATTTCGACAAGTTATGTCTCTTCAGTGATGCTCAAACCGAAATATTGGAAATTCCGAAATATGAAAGTAAAACTTTATAAAAGTTATTCAATGTAGTGGCCAAAAAGATTGGGGCAAAACTTCGAAGGATCAGAGCTATGCCTGAGGGAGATAATCCTTAATTTTGATATGAATCTAATTTTACCACTGCATTAAATACATATCCGTATTTCAAGCTAGTAACATAGTAACATAGCACTGGGCTGTAGAGACCCTCGGGACTAACAGTCCACCAGCAGAGGCCTCGACCCAGGGGTCATAAATAAATAATATACGGTACCATTCTTATGCACCAGATGCGCATTTCGACAAGTTATGTCTCTTCAGTGATGCTCAAACCGAAATATTGGAAATCCGAAATATGAAAAGTAAAAACTTTATAAAAGTGATCAATGACGCTGTGCCATGTAGTGTAGTTTATGAATTAAACAATTCTTCTTCTTGATCACTATGTAATGGCAAAGATAATGAACAGTGATCTATCTCGTAAGTCCCAAATATAATACAAAAACAAGAGTTCGGCAAACACGGATCCCTGGATACACCAGACGTGGGATCAGGTGCCTAGGAGGAGTAAGCATCCTCTGTTGACAGGTCACACCCGCCGTGAGCCTTATTTTTGCCTTTACGTCTAAACGCTTTGAGATATTGAACTGATTATGTCCCCGCCACAAAGTTTTACCCTTGTCCGTCCTTCCGCAACGAGCAGTTTTCTGGATATTTTTTCTCTCAATGTTTTGAGATAATGAAATGATCTTTTTTTAAACTGGTGTATGTAAAGGCAAAAATAACGAACAATGATCAATGAGTTACGAAGCAAGTTTGATTTTCGTTCCAGATTGATGATTTTTTTTATGGAGTTGTGCCCCTTTAACTTTAAAAAACTGACTTTGATGTGTCACTAAATGCTTTTGGAGATATTGAACAGATTTCTTATGTAGAAATTGAGTATACCTTTAGATTTTAATAATTACTACTTCCAATTTTAACCTTGGTGGTTTTAACCTGGTACATGTATCGATGACAGATAATCTTATTTACTTTATTTCGACTAAGGCCTGACGGCAGGCGTGATCGGTCAGCAGAAGATGCTTACTCCTCCGTGTCACCTGATCCTGCCTTCGCTTTTGTCTGAGGTCCGCGTTGCCCTACACTCGACTTTGTTGTATATACATGTATGTTTTCTGGATTATGATTACGTTTAATACAATGTTAACTTCGCCAATTTATATTGATAGGATATCTCCAGTAATTATTTAGTGTACAAATTTACTCTTAACTCAGCAACATAGGGCAGATGGTTTCATCCGGGCCATGGCTCGGGTGAACTAAACTAATGGTTCTATGGCCATTATCCCATGAAGGTGGCATTTAAAACGATAATGGATTCATTTAGTTATTAATCCATCTATCTCGCTGCTTCCTCATAAAATAAATCTGTTGCAAAATAAATTATACGAAACTTAATTCCATACATCAAAGTTGATAGCTATGATAGGTACAGTATCAACACTTTCCCATCTGTAATTCATGAATATTCAACAAAAAAGGAGTCTTTTACCCAAAACAAGCCAAGCCACGTCAATCATTTAGATGCTTTCATGAACTGAATCAATTATTCAAGCCCTATACATTAGCAAACTTTAATGAGACATGTACATGAATATATCAAAATCAAATATTTATCAGAGTAATGCGTTCTTCTTTAAATGAACTAATCAATAACACGTTGGGTCACCTTAGCCCAATACCCTACAGACATAGAAACAATAATAGTATTATTTATTCTGAACTCATCTTAGTCTCGCAAAAACCTATCAGAGAACTGAAGCTCTGATCTATTCCTGATAAAAACCCCTTGGAATTATATATTTTTAATTGCATCACTTAGCTTTTTAAAAGCACTTTATATTGCGACAGAGTGTTACATTAATCATTTTAAATATACATGTAGATTGTACCTTAGGTAAAACGCAGATTGTAAACACGTGACATGTGTATCATCCTTAATTAATTTGGGAGACTAATGTCAATTAAGTACCATTACGTTTTCTTTTTCCCCAGCCTTGGAATATGTAAATTCCATAAAAGTCCTAGCGATTATAAAAAAAAATGCTCAGAAGGTGATAAAAGCATGAAATTTTGCACATATCTTCTTTAGGTCATACCTATCAATATTAGAAGGGGGCCCAATCGAATAACTCAAAATGGCGGCTTTTGGCGGCCATTTTGAAAATAATGCAACAAAATTAAGAATAAATCAGAAAAAAATTATTAAAAATTAACGCTTTGACTAAAATTGATGAAACTTTGTAGATATATTACGTACAATAAGGTTTACCATTAAAATGTTCAAAAGTATATAACAGGCGGTCATCTTCGATAGCGGCCATCTTGGAAGCCGTTTTTATTTATTTCTCTCTTTTCTGTACATTAAAAGCGATAATATCCATGCATATAATGGTACATGCACGTAGGCCGTGTACAAAGCCTATGCACGGCCTGCGTCAGCCCAAATATTACACTCCCCCCATTTTCTCTTAAAGGATGGGATCCATAGCCTAAACTGTCTTGAACGGGGAAACAAGAGTACTAGTGGCACTACTCCGGGGCAAAACCAAGGTAGGCAGGACCGAAGCCCAACACAGAAAAGCAACAGGGCACAAGTGACCGCCTACATAGGCTAAGAACAGTTTTGATTGTGTCCAGAGATCCCAGGCAAACGGCAATCTCCACCATTCCGCCGCCACGTACGTTCAAAGGAATGGGAGGAACACTGGGTGTCTGCGTACTCAACATGCCTAGACCACTCCACCATATGACCGGGTGGATACTAGACTCCTCCGAGGTGTTCCTCAATATCCAGAGTCTGGATTTTCCAAATAAACGTTCTGCGGTCCTCAAGATCCATAGGGATTTCTCCTGGTCCCACCTGTTAGGGAAACAAACTTCCCCTCTCCAAGGAAATAGCGCTCAAGCTCAACACCTAGCACCCTTTACAAATCTATCTTCGCAACTCTATCCAAGGGATTCACCAGGCAGGTCCGGGAGGATTTTCCACTAGCATGACAAGTGCGAGGTATCAGCAGAATTTCGTAGAGCTTCAGTATTCTAGTTTCCACCATATAATCTGCCAAATCCTATCGAAGTGGGGAAGGCATAAGGCCATGGATATGGTGTGGACACATTTCTTCTGAGGCAACATCACCCCAGCCTCGTCCTAGCCTGGAAGACCGCTCTGCCAAAAGTAGTCTTATCTTCTCTCCCCCCCTCCCCGTGGAGAGAATGCCATGCCCCAGGTCTAATTTTGCTTTACATTCACGCAGGAAGTATATGCCAAGAAACATGGAGTCCTTAAAGGGAGCCACATACAGGTTCAGTTATTGTACATTCACCCCCACTTGGATGGGGAATGGGCCCGCAATAAATCTACCCAGTCCCCAATATGCTAATTTCTGCCCTAGTATCTACCACGGGCACTGCATGTAGGTCCTGAACCCGCAATTGCACTGAATATATCGTTGAGTGTCTCAACTGGCCAGTGGTGATGCACCGATCGCCTTCCCCTGGAATCTCTATCCATCCTCTCAAGCCCACTCATTCCTGGTTTCTCGGGTTCTCTCCTTGGGTGATTAAGCTTCAGCTAAACCTCTAAGCTGCTACTAGCCTACCACAACCCGATCCATATCCTCTCTACTGTCTTCAGAAAAGGGTGGGTGCCTTAAACGCACATGCCTGTACTTCCTCCGGCGCCCTGGTGTCACGTGTCTTGGGTGTCTGGTCTTGGGTTGTATGATCATCTGCCTTTGCGCCTCCAGGCGACAATACACAGTCTTCCTAAGGAGTACGCCAGTTGATTTTTGGCAGCGATAAGGCTTTTCTTGACTAATGGATTCCTTGTAGTTATTAGACGATGACATAGAATCAACCCAGCTTTGCTTCACTTAATACAAATTGGGGGAAGTCCGATCTGAAGCAAGGTGTTGATGGTGAACGCCCTTGGGAAGATTTACAGCCCCCTCCGAGCAGCTACAATACGCTGTATTCTGTCCAACAACAACTCTCCGAAAAGGTTCCTGGAGTCCAGGTCTTGAGAAAGGCCCCTTGACGCTACCCCCACTTGGCGTAATTTCGGCTTTGAGAAACAAATCCGGCGAAAATGCTGGAAATAAAGCATCCGATCAACAGAGGCTGTTTTGGTCTGCCCCTCCAGAGCATAAAGCCCTGCAACACAGTCCTCTGCTCCATACTACTACTGTATCAATGCTTGTGGATAAAGATACAGTAGATTCGGGAATGCCCGAGTTGCCATAGTGAGCATGTTCTCTGCCCACTCTTTAAGAGTCTCACTACTTGACTGGGTGGCCAACTCCAAGTTAAGCTGGTGAGTTATGTCTGGTGCTGAGGACCCATACCTCTCGTCGAATTTTCCCACGTTTACTCCAAGACTGAGGTTGGGTGAGATCTCCAGTAGCAGCGTGTAATAGTCACTGGTAGCTCCCTGCGAAGAGAAGCAGAAGTGATCATGCTCATCTTCCGTCCACTGATGACTGTGGACCAGCCTCACAAACTTCATTAAGAACGATTTCCCACTTGCCTTGTCATCTTCATTCAGATCCTTCTATCTAAACTTACGCGTCAGAGAAACATAGGTGATAACCGGTGGCGCTGCCTGTGTGGGGTAAGCTAGGGCATACGGTTAGGGGGCAGCTGCTGACCGAGGAAACTGTTCAGGTGTTGTTGCTCTCTCGGCCTAAAGAAATCCTTGCACCCTTCCCTATATCCCTTCCGGGCTGAGCGTAGTAGTGTACTTGGGCAATTACCAGTGATATCTGGGGTCCGCCACAGACTGGGTAGACACTGCTGTAGACATAAATGATCCACCATATCCCAATGCGGGCGTCGAGGAATCTTTAGCATAGAACCGATAACTCTATTTCCTAAACTCTGAGAGGGGTTAGTGTGCAAACCCGACTTAGGAGCATCACCCCCAAACCAAAGACAGGTGATGTCTCACTATGGAAGACATGAGGTAGGATAAAACCTCCAGGGCACAGGGGTGTTCTGAACTCAGCCTTATCCAGGGTACCTAACATTCCCCACCAAAGAGAACGTGGGGTCTCACATACCACCTGCAGCTGGGACCCTATATCGGAAACACAAATAACCTGATAACCGTCATCCCTAGTCGGTAGTGCTTGAGTGACCAAAATCAATGAACAAAAGCAATAATGGTTGTCGTGGAAAATGTAAATGTGTTAAAGCAGCACCAATTAGCTGTTAGCACTATGCAATGTTGAAAATTGACAGAGTAACATATTTAATCATTTTTGATATTATTGATGTTAAACTGACCTTAATGATCATTACACCTGTTTATGATGCAAATATAAGTTAAGCAAGTTTTTGTTATCTTAGATTTCAAGGATTTCCCAAGATGGCCGCCATTAAATATTGATTTTTTTTCGTCAAAATTTATGTGTGATGTGAAAATATCCATCGGATGTTTTTACAAATACCAATATTTTCTTTCTAAACTGATAAAATCACTTTAAATCATCAAAATATGACTTTTTATCATTTTGGTATATATATATATTTTTTTCAAAGAGGCCGTAATTCCCGCCATTTTGGATTTTCGAGCTGGGCCCACTTCAGCTGAAAATGTTTGTAATGACCTAAGCTACCACCATGCCAAATTTTTATCACCTTTTGAGCATGCAATTCTGCCAAAAAGCTGCACAAATCGCCTGGACTATAAGAAAGTCGCATACATACACATACATGCTCAAACGGATTCAAAAATCGTTGATGTGTTCTTTACAAGTGCACTTTCAATAACCAGTCACTGTTTCGGTTAAATACTGATTGCTGGTCATGCAAACGTGCCCAAACTTGTACTCTTAAACTGATATTTTTTTTTTTCGAGGCGACCTACTTTTTTTCAAATCGAGGCAGGCTACTTACAAACAAGTTGTTGTAGGGGCTTCAACAGTCACGTTTAAAGGCAGCAATTCGCAAATTCTATGGTCGTTATAACGATTTAGTTTGCCAGTATGGCCTGCCATTGGGTCAAATGCTTTCTGATGTGTTTCATAGCAATAGTTAAGCCGTTTTTCACACACTGATTTGACTACGGATTACTCCGTTTACCTGATCAAAAGAAAGGGCGGGTGTGACCGATAAAGATGTTATACACAGGGGTTGTTTACGCCTCCTACGCACCTGATCCCACCGCTGGTGTGTCCAAGGGTCCGTGATTGCCCAACTCTTTTGTATTCTATTTGGATCTTTGTCTTTACATGTATTAAAAGGCAAAAATAACGAACAGTGATAAATTTCGTAAGTCCCAAATAGAATACAAAACAAGAGTTGGGCAACACGACCCCTGGAAACACCAGAGTAGAATCAGGTACCTAGGAGGAGTAAGCAATCTCCTGTTGACCGTCGTGAGCCCATAGTCTTAATTCAAGTAACGGAACAATCCGAACCAAATCAGGGTCTACAAAACGGCTTAACAATAGGCTATGAAACACATCAGACAGCATTTGGCCTCAATGGTAGGTCATACTGGTAACCTAAATTGATATAAACGACCATAGACTCTTGAAACCCCTGTAACAACAATTTGTCTGTA
>CAJDSM010015998.1:2131-14470 GCA_903981925.1 Ostrea lurida
AATGGTTTCTTTAAAGAGAAAGAGGCATGGAATTTTGGGAATTTTGCTTCAAAGTACAGTCATTTAACATTGTTAGAATGTTTGATTTTCAAATTAGACTTTTACATGATTTATGAATGGAGGAATAGACAAATATTACTATTTTCATTCTCATCTCNAGTTAGAATTGTTTGATTTTCAATCAGACTTTTACATGATTTATGAATGGAGGAAAAGACAAATATTACTATTTTCATTCTCATCTCAAAATTCATCATGGATATTAATTAACAATTTAAAAGTGTAATATTTCTATCTGATGAATTCATCAAATTCCAGATAATTAGTTGATTATCAATGCTGTTCTATCTAATTAAAGCTTTAGCACTGAAAGAAAAAAAATACAAAAACTTGACCTACATAGAAATACCTGCATTCTTGAGAATTTTTTGTTAGTCTATCACTGGGATCAGTGGTTTAAGAACCGGCTTTGTACTTTGTGATCTTCAACCCTGGATGTTCAGATTTGAGTGCACTTTGATAAAAAGAGTTGTTTATTGTCATTGATAAATGCACCAAGGTAAAGTTTTTTTTTAGAAGATTGACAGATGGTTCTTTCCTATGTGTAGAGTCGGTTTAATTAAATGGATAAGACCACTGTTGACAAGGATTGTGATATTGAGATGTTTTAGATCACAAAAAGTCTCTCTGAAATGATTGCCAAACCAAACTTGGTTGATAGCGAAAACTTTTTCAATTTCAATTTTGTAAAATATGTTAAGTATATTTAAGGAATGGCTTTAATTTTGAGGCATATTATACAAGTATAACCTGGTTTGGGTCAGTTTACGCTTTATAATCTGCGAAGTGTAAACTGACCCAAACCAGGTTATACTCGTATAATATGACCCAAAATTAGAGTCATTCATTATAATTTAATCACAAAATTAATAAACTACATGTACCAATATTTCCCTTGCTTTTATTTATTTGTTGAAATTGTAAAAAAGTAGATCTGGCTGCTTAGTAGTTGTCAAGGGGGTGTGTCCCCATACCAAGCCAGATTATACAAAAATAATTGCTTCCCAAACTTGAAATTGAACCAATCAGAGCTAAGTATACAATAAAGAATTAAAATTATTAAGAAATGACTGTTATTGATTCAAGTTTATCGGGAGATTTAACTGATGTTGGCCTAGTTTGCAAACTTATATAATCCGCGTAGTGGATTATATTATGTTTGCAAAATAGGCAAACAATTGGTTCAATCTCCGATAAACTGAAAACTGTAACAGTCATTTCTTATAATTAAATTTCTAACGACTAGGCCTACTTTGAAGTATAAAACTGTTATTTAAAGTTTCTGAAATCACAAAACCAAAATGTCAAAGTCCATGTCGTAGGAATTTTGCTTCAACTGACGCCACAATAAGAATCGATTATTTGTCTGTTGACGTATAGATTGTGACGTACGAAGTTCAGTCTTATGTATGAACCGTAAAATTAGGGTTTACACGGATATAAACCTGAAATTGTAACTAGAACAAGTAGGAGACCGTGTGCAAAATTAATTATTGTGAATTGTACATTCGGGTGGAGACATAAGTTTCTTTTCCTGTTGTTTTATTATGGGCGCCTTGGAAGTAGAGGAGGGATCGAGGAGGGACGAGGGGGTCAACAGAGGCCACGCAAGGGAGCGGAGCGACTGACCGTGCCACGGGAGGGAAGTTGATTTCATTTCATCGTGTGACTGTGGAAAGAATGTGAACAATCTTAGTGATAGACGTGTAGGTATCGTTGTTTTCATTGTTTATCAGAAAGGCATCGTGGCAGTTCATCGGAAACGAACAAATGTTCATATAATGTGGTTGTCTGAAACTTCATGTAATGCAGTTGTCTAACAGATAAAACTGCCATTTAAGACATATAGTGAAAACTTTAAAACAAATATGAGTTTTGATACTGAATATTGTTAAGTGAATATTGAAATTATAGAATCATTAAAAAAAGTCAGACACATCAGCTTTGGTAGTATTTATCAGCTCAGATTTGAAAAGAAGGAAGCAGGTAGGTATCATAAATCATCAGAAAAAAACAGAGAAAAAAGGCTGTCTGATTTTTACGGCCAGTTTGATTAACTCCTGGTCGGAGGTTAGGAAATATAAAACTTTTTTGAAGCACGTTTTCATACTCAAACTCCGTGCTGCTCCTCCCACTTTAATATTCTCATACTTGTGGATGCTTGCTCCTCCATATGGCACCTGATTCCTGGCCTTCGCTTTTTGTCGGAGGTCCGTGTTGCCCTACACTCAACTTTGTATATATAAATTGGCGAGTTAACAATGTGTTTTAAAATGTAATCATAATCTAAAAACATATATACAAAAGTCGAGTGTAGGGCAACACGACCTCCGACAAAAGCGAAGACAGGATCAGGTGCCATGGAGGAGCAAGCATTCCTCTGGCCGGTATATATGATTTTTTTGGATTATGATTTACGTTAATACCATGTTAACTTTGCCAATTTATACTCAAGATTTTCAGGTATGATTCGAAGCTGCTCAGTCGTATTCAAAAACAAACATGGCTTGTGCATAGACAAATATATCGGCACCGAGTATGAGTTGGTAAGAGACGGTAAAAGTTTTATAACCTTTAGGCCTGACTGTTGTACCATTAGTAGTCCTAACGAAATTGATTAACTTCAAAGCAACTTATGAATGCAAGAACTTGATATGTAACAGTACACACCCTACTGCTTGGAGTTTTGCTATGGTGGACATCACGTAAAATCTATATCCTTCTCATGTACATCATTTTGATTAACACAGCAGTTAATTGAAATGGCATCCCTGTCATTGTGCATTAAGGAAAATTATGATATGTAATATTTCTTAACCTGCGCCAAAAAAAAAGATACTTGAGGAATGGTTATGATTTGAGCTATGAAGCATGACTGTAATTTCTGCTTCCCCGTGAGTATTATGTAACATGCTTGGCTTTTTATCATGTAATGGAAGCATTAATTATACAAGTCATCTGCCAACTTTAATCAAAATTCCATTTATCATATATATGAGCTTGTACACCTGGTTTCTTGGTCTGTAGTTTTACTGACTGATGACTAAAATGGAGGCTGGCTTTAGCAGTTCATAAAATACAGAAACATTATTAAATTAATTATGTTAACTGCTTAAGGAGCCTGTCCATTGTAGTACATGTAATATTAATGTATCTATATGGCTAGGTAACTTATTGTATTATGTGTTATAAGTCCTCCCTTTCCTTTAAATAGTTTGACCCTTCTTCTACAGACATTCCAGCAACTTGAAAAGTTTGATATAGAGTTTTTCACATCATTTTAATTGCTGTTCATGAAGTTTTAGTCAGAATGATTTTATCAAAATTATGAAAATTAATTAAGCTCTCATGATTATTTTACCCCCCGCAAACGAAGTTTTGGGGGGGGGGGTTATATAGGTTTCACCCTGTCTTGTCCGTCTGTCTGTCCGAAGTAGTATGTTGTTCGCAACTCCTCTAAACGACTTGCAGGATTTTTATGAACTTTGTGGAGTGTAGAATACATAATGGAGATGTGCATTTTGTCAGGAATTTTGTTTTGGACAATTTATGTAGAAGATATGAACGTTTGGACATAGGCATTTTTCACCAATATCCCTATACATCAGTGTGTTGTCTGCAACTCCTCCTAAACGACTTGCAGGATTTTTATGAAACTTTGTGGAGTGTTAGAATACATAATGGAGATGTGCATATTGTCAGGAATTTTGTTTTAGACAATTTATGTACAAGATATGAACGTTTGGACTTGGGCATTTTTCACCAATGTATGCATTAGTGTGTTGTCCACAACTCCTCCTAAACAATAATATACTATGTTACCCATTGATTAGGACAACTTCTGTTTAGTCTGAGAAAATCTGTTGTGTTCATTATGCAGTGTGCCCAGCGGGAGGTATTGGTCCCGATAGGACAGTTCTAGTTGTATTAGTCCCTTGCAAATATTTCTTGTCTTGTATAAAATGATAACATGACAGTTCCTGTATGTGTCATAAAATATATTTCTTTTATATTTGTCGTAGAATAATTGTTTAATTGTTTAGTTTGATTTATCAATGTAATAATTTGTTACCATATCATGTGTAAATACTGTGTTTAAATGCAGTTTAGGCATCCCTTTCAATACAAACTTTCTACAGGAAATGTTTCCAAAATCAAGTACAATCAGGCATGTCTCGGTATTAATATGAGGTATGCTGTTAGATTTTCTGTGGTGATGCTGCTTCTGTATATATATAAACAAATTTAAGATTTGAAGCACAGGTTTTTAGTTTAATATACCCCACAAGTTTACCGCTTTTATGGCAAAACAATATGTGTGTATTTTTCTGCGAGACAAAAGTTTCAAATGATGACATGAAAATAATAGAAATAGGGAATCAATCACACATGTACATATTAAAATATTCATTGGTTTCGTGCCACAATATCGACACATTATTTTATTCTTTGTGTTTTGTAAAGAACATGCCTCAACAGTTTAAGTAAATTCTCCATTTGAAATTTTTTTTTTTGAAATATAGCCAGAATTATATAATCCATTATAAGTTGCCCGATGCATTTACACCTGATGCTTATCGGGAAGTTTATTGTTTATCATAATTCATCTCGAATGTTAAAAAATTATTATTTTATGTGAAAGATGTGAGCGATAGACTGCTAAAACTAAATATTTTATGCCTTGCCTGCCGTTTTCTGTCAAAAGTTGAAACAAACCTTCACAATGTCTGTTTCAAATGGGGATCACGCCTTCAAGTTTTATCAATGTATTTGGGTTTTTTGAATTAAGTTGAAATATGATCTGTTGCTGGTGTCAAATTTTGTGAACAATACTATTTTCATGAAGGAGAGGAGGTAAACATGAAATATACAGTCAGCTATTATGAAAATTTCTAAATGACATTTTGAATTGTCAACCATTCCGATATGACTTTTGAATGTTATTTTTACACCTTGTACTTTGGTCTGCTTGTATTGAATAGCTGAATAAAAGTAGTTGTGGCTCTTTTGGAAAGTTTTCTCTCTTTTAGTGAAAGCCGCGGTAATAGATGCGGGTTATCTGTTGAATTATCGATCTAATTAAATTTTATCTGTTTTGTAAACTAGCACTTTCTTAACAATTTGAAAAAAAATAGGGACAATTTTGTTAAAAGCACGGTCCTTGTAATATATCAGATAAAAATTGATATGGTGCTCAATTATCAGTACTTGTGGAGAAGTTTCAAAGAATTTACGGCGCATAAAGATGCCGTTTGAGTGTATAAGTGTGTGGTCCTTCTCGAACTTTTACAATAAAGATTCCAAATTTTGTGCAAGGGTTTTAAAAAAGCACTCGCTTCCGCGGGATCGGTATTGGCGGTATGTGAAAGGGTATTGTGGTCGCCGGTTCGGACACGAACGTGTGTGGCTTTCATTAGGGTACTATAGTACTCCTGTTTCCTTGCACGTGAATGACCCCCCCCCCCTCGCCCAGGTATCATTTCTTTATGGAGAGAAGTGGAGTAGGGCTCAAACCTTAGTTCAATGGTTCTGAGTTACGTATTCATATTATTATAAAGTTCATCATTTCACTTTAGTTTTCGTTGATAATTTGATGGACTTTTCTGTCCGAATATAGGTATGTGGACTGACAACGATCTTCCGGGACTTGTTACTTTGACCCCTACAACAATTGTTCTGACATCAAAAAATCTGCTAACCATCTTCCTTGGCATTCGATATACATGTATATACATTTACACAAAAAAATTTTAAATGCCAAACGAAATACAAAATAATATACAAAATAAATGAGATTGCGGTTTGCCTCTCCCGTCAGGCTTTATCTGGATACCTCGTCCGTTTCAGATTTCACAATATGTAAAAAGTCAGAATGCGGTGAGCATTGGTCTCCTTTTTCTCTCCACTGGGCGCCTCACATGGCTCTCTCCATCTCCCTACATCTGACCTCTGCCTCCTTTCACATCAAGTTTTTGTTGTACCATCTTAAATTCTATCCATTGTAACTACCTTTCAGTTGAAATTTTGCATGGATTTTATTTAAAAGAAACGACCAGAAAACACCTTCAAAATTGGGGGGGGGGGGGGGGGGGGGGGGGGGGGGGGGGGGGGGGGGGGGGGGGCTCCCATCCCCGAAACCAAACAAAATGCTCCTAAACTATTAACCACCCCACCCCCGAAAATGAGTAATTTGAATCAATAGCACTTTTGACAAACTTTTATAAACTTGTATGCGCAACTTGCCATTTTACTAACTTGTACAAAGTGGGATTTTGTTAAATGACTATTTAGAATAATGAGGCGTACGAAGTATTCCATTGTTTAGTCTTCAATATTGGCAGAACGCGGAAATTGAGCTTATTTTAGGACGCTAGTAATGATGTTCAGCTGTAAGACGTATCTTTAATAATTTCGTACATTAACTGTTTTACGCTCATTCCCAAATGTTGCGAGGAATTTGAAATTGTCGTATGGACATTGCGACATTAAACGTCCGTGTGCATGTTTTCCACCCCCTAAATCGATTGTGACATTAAAAGGATTTTCACACTGTTTTTATGCTTCATTTTTATGTGTGTAACATAATAATTAACTATAATAGAAAATACGTCCATCCATCATATGGCGGACGACTTCTGTTTTGTGAGACTACGTTGTGCTTTTCTTTGACAGAAAGATCACAGGACATCTGTAAAAAGTGAACTCATCGAGATCACGCCTTTTCAGCTTATTTACTCGTAATACCACGAAAAATAGCCTTTTTAATTTTCAATATCATGTGTTGCGTGCATTTTCCCCCGACAATTAAAAAAATTATGCAGTTTTGCCAAAGGTGTAAATTATTATATTTCAGCTTCTAAAAATTCAATGAATGTATTTCTATTACTGCTTCATAAAAAGAAGAAAAGCGTACAATTATTTGGTGTCAATTAATTAAATTTTATTGATAAATAAGATATCGTATAATAAAGGGGTGTCATTTTTGGCGCCAAATCGTTCCTCATTGAGCTACCAAAAAAAATCTTGCATATATCAAGCACAATCTTAGATGTCTGGACTTCTTTTTGTCAATGAGAACATCATATTTCTTTTTCAAGCTTTTCATTAAAGCAAATTCCGACGAATAATAATTTAATTGTTGAAATTTAATCAACTTAGATAATTGATTTAGCGATAGCAATCTTGTCGATTTGACTTTGAAGGAAATAATCATGCAATGAATATCAAAAGAACTGAAGATTTTGTTTGAATTCATCGAATTGGTACTAATTTTTCGTGCCGACAAAAGATGGGTTATAGCAAAAGATAAAAAACAGTGGAAGGCAAAATCAATAGTCGGATTAGTCCAATCTTTCTTGCCTTTTGGGGGCATATTTGTTTTGACGGTATTTCGTCAGAAATTAAAGCAAAATTGCAAGCACTCGGCATATGATTTATTTACCTAACAAATAAGACGGTAAAATAAGTACCCCCCACTCCCCAAGCGGAGGATTTCTATTTTTAAAGCGATAAAATTTTTCTCTCCTTCCTTTCTGCGGCACAGTTAACACAGCGCATACTAGCGCAAAGGTATTAGAGTAATCGCTGAAATAGGCAGTGCTGTGTTATCTCGTGGTCGAGTGCGACGTAAACAATGTGATACTATTTGCTCATCTCGGCGTGTACGTTATGATATTGTGGCTTCATATTTGAGACTTTAGGATTAATCAATTTGATTTTGAGGGGAAAAAATTATTGGTAATATAAAAGACGTCAACGTAAAAATAGGGGCGATCGCTGGGGTTACAATGGAGATCATGAGGATATAGAGAAGAAAAACATGAAAGAGCGCAGCGCACACGTGTATCCATGGATGGATTAAGACAAAAATGTGCAATTTATTTGTTATTTACCTATGTTTAATTTATACAGTTGTGGAGAGTGCCATCACTAACACGAGAGAATGTGACATCGCGGACAAAGACGTAAGTATCATTAGTATGGACCTTAAATTAAGTCCACCAATGATTTATTAATTTGAATGAATATTTGTGTACTTAAAACTTTTCTTTCTAGATGAATTTTTGCATATATACCGGTATTTATAATTTCATTCATGTTAAACGAAATCGAACCGATTTTAATGATGTATTTAATTTTTATATTCTTGAAATGATGACTACGGAGAGAGTCTTGAGAACTTAGGAGAAATAACAGATCGCTTTGAAAATAAAGAAAAGATGATAAAATGACCATTTTATTTCCGAGCTAGGAAGAAAATTTGTGAATAAAGTCCAGTATATTTATGAATTTTTAATGGCTAAATTTATCTTTGTCAACATCGCCACACTCGGTCACTACAATGAACGAAGGCCAAGACACCTGCACACAGTCGTATTCCTCACCTCTGTCAGACATGGGGGGGGAAATCAGCAAACACCCCGAAAGTCGGGTTACATGAACGGAGACGACATTGAAAATGCACATAAATTAGATCAAATTCCCCCGGACAAAGGACCGTTAAGTGCCTCTGCTTTCCAGTCAAATTATGTACTTTGGTGTCGGCAATTTTCTAAAAGTTTAAAGTTGACTTTTTGTACGTTAAATTTCTCATGACAATAGTTTACCACTTTGGGATAATTAAGCTTTTTGCCAAGGTTCATTTCATTATTTACCACAAAAATTCCCATTTTGATACCAAGAACTGTTTCGGATGTCTCGTCAGATGGGTTTGAAAGCATAAAATGCAAGAAGTGTTTAACCGCACTAATGCTCCACACAAATTTTGCCAGTAGTTAATTTGTTAAATTAAACAGAAAATGGACAGTTATGATGTTGTAAAAGTATTTCAAACGATATAATTTCTTGTGGTTGAAATCTCTTATTTTGAACTATTTTAAAAAATTAAAATTTGAATAATTAGATTATACATATAATTGATTTATAATTTCTAAAACAGAGATTATTTAATGAAAATGAAATAGTTTTAATTTTTTCTCATAAAATTTGACAAGGAAACTGATGAATAATTAGGTAAAAGTTTAAATGAAATTTTGATCATAATTTATGATGATGAACTTCGTTTGACAGAAAGTGAGAAAGAAAATTCACAAGTTATTAAAATTGATTATTGTTTAGATTTAAACATTGTTGTGTCACTACTTTGATTAAGGTTATTTGTTGTTGACAGCCTTCCAATCTGAACTCCTTCCTATGGACACTGAAAAGAAATCCACCATCTTACTTTTTTGGCACAATTCATGTTCCCTATACAAGAGTATGGGACTTCATTCCAGAGAACACAAAAATTGCCTTCGAGGAAGCAGAAGACATTGTCTTTGAGTTGGATTTGACAGATCCGTACACCATATCAGCATTAGCCAATTGTCAGCTGCTTCCCAGTGGAAAAACTTTGGACAGTATCCTTCCCGAGGATATTTATATCCGGCTAAAAGACCACATCCATTACGTCAAGTCCATGCTGCCATCATGGATGACAGCAGACCAGAGAGGAATGGGGCTCTACGCAGACTATCTCTTCGACATCATCGCAGGAAACTGGGAAAGGAAGCGTCCAATTTGGGTTATGTTGATGGTGAATTCATTGACAGAAAATGACATTAAATCCCGGGGGATTCCAGTGTTGGATTTATATTTAGCGCAGGAAGCTGAGAAGATGGGGAAAGTCACCGGTGCAGTGGAACGGGTGGAAGAGCAGTGTGTTCCACTGAATGAACTCAACTTTTCTCAGGTGTGTTTCCGATAAATTAAAAAGTCTTCAATAATCAATCAAAATCTTCAATGTCATTTACCTTAAAAAGTTGACTGCTGTTAGCTCTTAAAAAGTTGACTGCTGTTAGATCAAAACTGGTAATAAGGTACCGCTTACGATGATTGGTAACACAGGAGTGCATTATCAATTTTATGAAAATAGCCAATTAAAATGTTCAGTGTTCCATATTGCTCTATTCCATATGCCAGTCAAAGTACATCTAAACTCTAAAATGCCCATGTTTCTCATCTGTTTCATTTAAAATATTGCTTTGTTTTTATTTAAAAGTTTGAAATTTAATAATTTAATTAATATAAAGTTAAAAAACCTTCCAACCAATTAAGCCAAAGTATATGATGCTCTTTTGCAATGTACAAATATCCCAAAACACTGCATCAAAAATTGGATTTGGATCCATTGAGGGTTTGGATTAATTTTTGAGAATGTTTTCATTTGCAGAATGTTTAGATCCTTCAGAATTTTAAAAAGAAAAATGGTTTTATCAAATCCAGCATTTTGTTTTATTACTTGATTGAGTTATGGTGTCTTCCAAAGAGTTATCTATTCCACAAGTATGTCACCCCTGGTGGTCTAGGGTTGAAGAGGGCAGTGTTTTACGGTTTCAAGATCTTGTTTGCTCAGTATAGGACAAATATTGTCGTGTTATATCTATGTGGCAATTGTCTGTGTCAGGTTGTTGGTGGGCTAGGGTAAACATCTTGATGTTATTGTCTCCCAGACCTTCAGACACCAGTTCTGTACAAGATATACTGACTATTTTGTCAGTATGTCAGTCATTTAGATGTTCCGATCAGTGCTAAATGGTAGATGATGCTGAGTGACATCTTCAAGAAATTTTCCATACAATTATGCTCTGCGGGTAAAAAATTTTGACTTACTTATTAAAGTTACTGAGTGCACCTTATTTTCAGGAGCTGGCAAACTCTCTCACAGATAGTAGGAAATTCGAATCACTAAAATATCTCATCAATTGTTTTATTTTATGAATATCAAATTATGTAAGTACCTTAATGAATTTCTGTAGGTTTCTAATTTTAATAAAGAAAACAAGCCTCTAATCTACAGTGTAGTAATTAAATTTATACAGATCATACAAAGTTCTTAATCATGTTAGATAAGTGTGGTTAGCTAGGTGACGGTCTGCTTGCCAGATAGTGGACATTAATTGAGTGAAATGTGGTGGGTCAGATGAACTCTGTGCTGTTCGTCAAGGCTGTCCAGTTTGTAATAATAATAACTGTCCAGGCGGTGAAGTTGTCTGGGTGGCAGGTAGTTGGGATCAAGTTCAGAAGATGCATTTGGAACAAGAAATTTGTTTATAATTGAAATGAAATGTGTCAGCCATGGCTCTTTCTAGAGTGGGTGGTCAAGGGTAGTACATCCACACGCAATGTTTCATTGTTACATCTGTTCATTGATTATCTTTCAGTTTTAATTGTGTAATGGTGGAAGAAGGGGTGATCTGCTTCTGATTTCGCATTTAAACCTCTGAGCATATGATAACAGATAGGCGATTGGAGGGGTCTAAGTTTCAATGAAAAAAACAAAACAGGTGGCAGTGAAATTTTCTTCAGGCATTCTTCAAATTTTCAAAGGGTTGCAATGGACAAGCCACATTTAGCATTGGAGTTGCCAAGCAAATGTCAATTCAGCCGGTGGAAAAAAGAAATGGGTCGTCTGGGAGAGATTTTTCTTCCTAAGGAGAGGGAAAATCATGACTTGGCCTGATCTAATACTCAGAGAGATTCTATTTCTTCTTTCATCTTGGTTTTCTTATTTCCTCATCAGAGGGAAATCGGTTTGCAAAGCGGTAGATATTTTTCTATTTTGAAATAACAGTGATGTCTAAGAAAATAAATACGTAGACATTTTCGAGAGAGATGTAAATAGTGTGTGTATATTGTTTTAATGTGCAAGAAGAGAACAAAACAGGACCTTGATTAAATTCATTTGTTGCACTTGTAAAGCATGTCAGACAGTTGATAAAACTCAGCACCCTTTCCACAGTGTTGAATGTATTAAATGATGCTGTGTATTATTTCTCCCAGCAGTTCTCCATACTAATCTAATAGAACATCCCTGTTAAATTGTAATAGGAGGCATCTTCTGCAATTAATTATATTGTAAAGTAACTTAATGTGATATAGATGGAGTAAATTGGAAGATAATTCAGTTATCGAGTGTGCCTCTTTTCAGGTCTTTTGTACAGGGGGCTAATCCTACATGCTGATTTCCTCTGGAAGTGTCTAGCCTTTGAAAGGACAGTCCCTGTCGCTTAATGATATAACTATTGATTTCAAATTTTTCTCTTCTGTGTGAAGTGTTGAGAGGAGGAAAAAGGCTTTTGGTAGAATTTTTTTGTATTGGTAATGAAGCAACTCTTTTCCTATTTTTTTTGTGAAAAAGTTTTTTGAACCACATGCAGATTTTCCATGCCAAGTTTTCAAGTATCAGTCTGACGAACGATTCCTCTCAAGATTTTACAATAAATAAGTTCTGGAGAAAAA
>CAJDSM010015999.1:0-11831 GCA_903981925.1 Ostrea lurida
ATTCTAGAGGTTTACGGCAAGATACTTTGGAATGTACTAAAATGTTCCTTGTCCCGGGTTATCTCTGTTAGTGGTATAAAAAATTCAAAACTATGAAGTACCGGTAGTAATTTCATGTTTACTTTCAATTATAATATTAAAGCACCAAACTACATCTTTATTCTTTATTTTTGCCCGCGAAAAATTACTTGTCCGACGTACAGCTACACTCACAAATTAGTTTGCCCGACCAATAAAATTGATCGCCCGGGCGTCGGGCAATGCTATTGTCTAGCCCTGAATATCATACCTGCCAGATGCAGATGTGATAGTCGGGTAAATACTTCTTAGGCTTGTGGTGGCTCTTGAAATAAAATACTTATTTAGTCAAAAACACAACAGCATGCAACGCAATTAAAAGGGACATGGACACGTTTTGAGCTAAATTTTATATTTGCATTTTTAATGTTTAAAATGCTTAACTGAGTTATTTCTAATGGTCAGCAAATATTTGAATGTCATTTCATTTGTCGAGTCAAAAGTAAGATACAGCACTCACAATTCTTTGTTATGTAAACAAGGATCATGCCATGTTTTTGTTTAAGCCTAACATATTTTAAAGCAACCCAGCAATTTCTGTTCTTGAATCGATTTTTGCCCAATTTCATGGCTGTCACTTGTATATGGAAGTACAAGTATTGTAGTACTGCATGAATACCAGTACATACTGGAGGCTTATCTAAACTATGACGATTTTTAGATATTAGTTACTGGTATGAGTTTGTTACCGGGTATTGAGCACAGGCACTTGGGGCATGGATCATCCCCCCCCCCTCTTTTTTTAAAAATTCTGATCTGGGATAGACACACTTATTTTGCTTTTCTTACGTTAATTATGTTTGTAAATATGCTTTAAAGATCATCCAAAATGTTATTTTTCGTCTCTGTCACGTATTACTAAATATCACGTTCAGTGTATATATATTATAATGTCACTGAACGTGATATTTAGTAATACGTGCAGGAGAAATAAATAACATTTTGGATGACTTTAATGCATATTTATCAAAACATAATTAACTAAAACAAAAATAAGTGTGTCTATCCCAGTCAGAATTGAAAAAAAATTGGGGTGTTATGACCATGCCCCAAGTGCTGCTGTGGTTATGAGTATTATATTTCACGATATTGATTCCTCTGTGCTTGTAAACACTTGTTATTTTCATTTGATTATTACAACAAACTTGAGCGTTTTCTTGACTGGTTTCTGATTTTGTTTCAGCTTGGTTCTGTAGTTCACTGATGCATTCGTACATATCATCATGTATGCTTACTATGCACTAGAGCTCATCAATGAGGGGGAAATTATGGTGGAAAAAATACATTACTAGATTACAGCTGGTAAGATTCTTGTCATTTTTTGTAGTATGTTTAGTATGATGCACATTTGATGTTGCTTATATAATTAAACGATTTCTTTTTAGCTCGCCTTCTCACTTCACTCTGTTATAACTACATTTCCTTTCCAAAACCACTATACATATTGAAAATTATTTGGCTCCTAAGAATTACTTCCAGGTTTTTAAAGAAAGTTTTATTTGAATGGAAATGTATTCAGAACTTTTATGTGCATCTATGTAAATATAAGCTTTCTTTTTTTGCCCCCGCCATAAAATGGCCAGAAGCATATAGTGTTGCACCTCCTTCTGTCTGTCCCAATAGCTCATGTCTTTGCAACTCCTCTTGAATCCTTTGGGGGATTTCAATGAAACTTGGACATATGAAAGATCACAACAATGTAGATGTGCATGTGGGAAGGGGCAGTTCTTCTTATTACAGAAGTTATGGCCCTGGACTTAGATTTTTTTTTTTTGGGGGGGTATAGGCAGTATCATCTTGTCTTCACAACTCCTCTTAAACCCTTCGGAGGATTTCAATGACACTTGGTACAATAAAAAGATCACAACATCATAACATGGAACAGAACAAACTGGCTGCCAATTGTCTAGAGCAACATTATTCTGATGCACATCAAACAGATTCATTTCATAGTCAGTTATGTCATAGTTACCTTTGCACATGTGAGTTACAACTAAAATTCTGCTCAAATATTTATTACTGTTTGTTTCTCAAACTTAGATTTCTCCCTTACATGAAGTACAGTTTGGTGACTCCAGTGAGGATTCAGCATGTGGACCATGTGCCTCTTGCTTCTTCATACTTTAAGATATTGATATGAAACTTGTCATGATATTTGGATACAACATGTATATGCATTAGCAGTGTTCTCAAAAATCCTTTTTCATTTCAGATTCAGTTTGTGCTGATATTTTTCCACACCATCCAGACAACCTTTACCGGCTGTGACTTCCCCTGTGGAGCCATATCCTCCTGAGCAGCTACATGATTTCTATGATGGTTCTGTTTGGAAACTTTTATGTACAAGCCTATATCAAGAAGTCGAGAGCCAGCCATAAAAGACTGACCAGATCAAAAATGGAGTCGCCAAAAACGATAGTCTGCACAATAGCAATGGCGTAAATGGTCACTCATGGTATTGCCAATGGTCACACAAAAGTTGATTAATGTAAAAATCCAGAAAGTGATTTTTTGTTGATTAGTACCGATAAATACATATTTTGTTTCTTTAGTACTAATAAATACAATTTTTGTTGTTTAGTGCTGATGATCAATATTTTTTTAATGCTGCAGATATTTTTACCTGATGCTTAATTCAGAATGAATGAATGTTGTATAATTTTAGATTTGTTAAGAGTGATTGCGTTGCTGATGATGATATAATGGTATTGTATAATGCATAGTCTCTGAGGACTATAATGTAGGGCAGTGAAATGTTGAATGCAGCCCCCTGTCCCTGATTTGTATTTTTATAACTTGTTATGGTGAAGTCTCAAGACAGACTGATTTTGACATGAACAAATATTTTTGGTGTAGCTGTAGTCTGTATAGACACATGTATGCATTGATTTGATATCATTTTGTTATGCTTTTTTTTTTTTTCCCTTATTCATGTTTACGCATATATCATTACAGACTGTTAAACATTTTGAATTTGAGCATACAAAAAAAGTCAGTTGTTAGCATCTCTGAAGTGACTACCAGTCAAACCTTGTTATCTCAAACTCAATGAAACTGAGAAAAAACTTCAAGATATCCATGGATTTGAGATATTGAGGGTAAAATACTTTAAAGCATTCGTGTTTGGGACTTCTGAATCACTTTGACATAGCCATGGTATTCGAGATGTCATGTTTGAGATACTGAAGTTCAGCTGTATTTTATGTTATATAAGCTATAATGGGAGACGTTTCAGAATACTTTTAACACAAAGAACATGTAAATACGCTGTATGTATAATTTGATAATTTCAGTTAAAGAATTTTGTTGTTGAAAAATCCAAGCCTAGAAACACAAATTACAGTGTCATTTGGAAGGGGGTACCTGTGCCCCAAGAAAATAGATCCCTAATTCGGGAGGGCATCATGCGTGCACCCAGGTATGATAATTTTTTTTGCATAGTTTGATCTATATTCAACATTTCTAGGTGCACTTAAAATTACACATAAATACTGCTAGTTTGAAATAGTGCTTATTCCGTTTTATGTTGGTTTAAGAAACTAGAAGTGCTGTGTATAAGAGTGCTCTGTGAATATATGTATGAAGATTCGTTTTTAATTTAATCACACAAATTTATTAATACATGTCATGTAATCAATTTTAAAAAATGACATTTCACTAGAATTTGTGTCATCTTAGCTTCCCCTTTATAATACTATTTGTAATTGTTCTTTTTTAGTACTTTTAATTGTTGAACACAATAACACAGATTTAGTCTGTTGTCAAAGGGAAGAATTTGGCAGCAGTTTCTTTGGATCTACTTGTTGCCCAACCTTTTTCACTATTATTGAATAAATTTATTATAATCAAATTTGGCAGTTCCTTTCCGCAAGTGTTTGTAGAAAACCTCACCAGCCACTTTGAGGTGAGCGTCAGCATATCCTTGAGAAGAAGTGACGATCATATATTTCATTGCTGGGGTGGTGAGGGTGTTTTTCTAGCAGCAAGGTGAAAAAAAAGATCTGATGCAATCCAAATTTTTAAAAATATACTACAAATTTAACTTGTATAATGAATGTGCATTCAGCTGGAGAATTTTAACTATATTCCGGGGTGTATCATGGATGAAAACTACTGGTACATGGATGCCCCATGAAGATACAACTTGAAAATAGGTAAAATCACTGCAGCAAATTTATTCTCAGTTGATTAGAGAATTAATGATGTCAAATATAAAACATTGTAATATGGCTTTCTTAGTGTATAAGGCCTCGTTCTTGGTATTGAGAACTACTGCTATAGGGAATACCTGTCATTACGTGATGATGTAAGTGGAAGTAGTGCAACGTAATTGTGACTGACGGAATGGATAACCAGATTGCATGTCCCAGGACTAATTAACATTACCATGGATATATAAGATTTACTGTGCTGTGATTCTCCAAGTCTCGTCTTACGGCTGGGTAATATAATGCCTGTCACAAGATCTATCACTAAGCACCAATGAGAGAACGTATAAAGAGGTTAGGTTTAGTGCAACATTTGTTGTGTCATCGTCCGAAATATAAACACACTGAATTTATAGTTTATAATAAGTTGTCATTCTCTTTTAAAGTTGCAATTCATTGTGAATTGTCCTGAATGTTGACTACCTATTTATGAAATGTATGTTTTGTCTCTCTGATTACATCCCTCCCATTAGCTACCTCCCAGCCTGGCAGAAAAATCTAGCATACCCAGTCAACTGCAAACATAGTCTAAAACTGTTTGTCTGTTTTCTGGGTATTGGTAATCTGTTAGTAATTGTATGGTATGGTGTATTCAGAAAGAAGACCTAGTAAAGCTGACCATTTTCAGTTATTTTAAGTATTTCTGGAAAATCATGACATCATCAGAGGGAAGATGGTGCTTACATTTCCATGATAAGATGCCCATTTGAGGACGTTAAATAGAGATGCAATGTGCTGTGGAACTCGACTTTTTTGTATGATCATCAACTCATTTTTTTTTTTACAGTTGAAGTAGCTATGTCCATAGGCCATCTTTTCTTTCTTTAGGTTTAATTGCACTACACTTGATGCATATATGTCGTTAGTTTGTATCCTATTCATAAAAATGATTTTGTGCAATTTGGTCAAATTGTGCATAAAATGTAGTAAAAGTGACAAGGGTATTTTAGATGTTTTTCTTTTGCATTTTTTTTTAAAGATGACACCCCAAATGCCAAATTAAGATATCAAAATTTCCAATTGCTAAAAAAATAATGGCTGCTTTATGTATAGTGGAGTTGTACCGTTTCATCAGAAGTCTTATTTTGTGGGCATTATACATGACTTAATTTGTATTAGATGTATGAACTTCCTCTCTGTGTTGCTCATATCTTCTTTGTTGCTGTGATAATTGCTGTAAACAAAATGCTATGTGATCAACAAGTATGTCATGTAACTTAAAACCTATCTATGTTGCTAAAATTAAGGAAAGAAATTTCATTATATTTTTGTGCAGAAAGTAAAATATATTTATGTTGCAAGCATTAAAAAAAACTATTGTGCTTGCTATCATTACATATAAATGAAGACTGAAGTATTTATATTAGAATTTTTTTAATTTATGGAATGTGTGAAACCAATGCCTGATTTTTATATTATAGGCTGGTTATAATATGTATGTAAGATGTTATCACAACTTTATTTAATATTGAAGGTAATAAGAACTAGAAAGATTATAAATAGAATTTTTTAGTTATTTCATTAGAGGAATCTATCAACAAGTGCTATCTAATTATTTATCTTTGGTATGATGAATATCATTTGAGGGAATGCAATTATACATGTATAAAATTTGGGAACACAAAAAAATGACAATTATATAAGTTATGTTATTATTTTTAAGTTGTTTTGAATTTGGCAAGGTCTAAATAAAGCCATATGCTTCCAACAAAAGTCAGTTCATATTTTAAAAAAAAATTCTCATGCATGTGAGCTATATCTTGGCTTGAATGCGTACTTCTTTCTTTCACTTATAGGAGAAATAAAACATCAAATTTGGCTTTTGTGTGTGTGATATACATACTAATATGACAGTATTTAGATTGCATTATACATGTTTGATGTTTCGGTTGCTATTCAACAGTGAGTAAGAACATGTAATCTTAGACAAGAGGAGGACTACTCTTGCTGTGATAGGGGTTCTCTCTCATGTCCAACACCTACTGTGAACAGAACCTCAAATTAAAGTCTCGCCTGAAAAACATGTAATTTGACTTCTAATGCTGAGCATGAGCAATGGTACATGCACAAAAAATGACCTTTATGCTAATGACTCTTTGAATGTCGCAGCCAGATATTGAACCTAAACACCCCCACAAAGTGAAAGCTTTGCAAATCACGACTTTCAATTGTTGGTGCTCTTATCAATAATTACATTACTGGTGTAATATTATATATATATATATACAGAGAAAGAGGGAAAGGAAATGGGGGAGGATAAAACCCATTTTATGTAATTTTATATTTGCTTTATCCAGCGGAGTTTGAAAATATGCGAGGCCTAGCCAACTACCAAAATTGAACAAGTTGCACTTATATAAAGCAAATCACCTTTAGGTAACTACAGCTCTGCAAAGCTTCATATACACATTCAACTGTGCTGGTTGAAAAAAATATTACACTTAATAGTATATAAAAGATATCCAATTAGGTGTTATCACCAACCCGATAAACTAACTTAGCCAAAGTTTTAACCACACTGATATTAGAAATATTCAAAATTAAAATCGGCTTTTGAAACCTCTCCTTACCTACTTTATTGCAAGGTCTTGTCATGTATTCAATTGTGTGCAGTCCCTGGGTTAGATAAAGCCCTAGTTATATATATACACTGGTAAAATTGCTCATATGATAGACATCGAATTACTAATCATATGGTTGACAATTTCCCTGGGTACGCCAAAAGTTTTCATAGAAACTATTGTTATATGACAGGGCAGCTTGTGCATTTCGTCGAGACTAAATTAATCAACATACATTGTTTGTTCTTCCATGCTGTTTGGATGAACTATGTTTCTGTTTATCTCTTGTTGTTGACTTTGCTTCTTATGTGTATATATTGGAGTGGTATTAAAATTAAATTTATCAATTTTAGGAACATTTTACTTAGTGATGCTTTCCAATACCAGGCTACTCTGATACATATAATCGGCTGTTGGCACTTTGCTCGCAAATTATGATAACAAGAACTTATCTGACATTAAATATTTGGTCCAATCCCCCCCCCCCCTTCTTGCTTGCATGAAAGTCTGTTGACGTAACTAAGAGGTGCTAATGTCTTGTCAAGATTATTATAAGGCAATGTCTCTACTTGGTCTTAGACTTGAGATGCTTACCAAACACTTCCTCAGAAGTTACCAGGTGCATGAGGATTTTGGTTTATAAACTGGAGAGTCTCCGTGCATGCTGACTGTGCTATGAAGTGACGAATATTTGCTGGTAATCTAAATGACTATAACTGCAGAAACGCAAACTTCTTAGGTTCATTGTAACCTGGTGATAAAAATATAACGGGAACAGATCGCCATTCTCGGCTACACCAAGCCAGGTATCCATGATGCACCCCAATCAGACACGCATCGACTACTGCATGTGACCGCATTTCTGAATGAGTGACGCACGAGGTTAATCTGTGTGGAGCTGGGGCATTCCCAGTTAATTATTTCACACAGAGAACATTGTGCAATTAAACTAAAGGTCTCCTATATGGCGGTTTATGGCCTATATCTGATGACAAGCAAACCCCAAGTGGCAGCATTTTAGAACCACGCTCATGGCCATAAAAAGTAAATAGATTTTAACACATTAAACACACGACCCTTCTAACTGATTGTTAAACACGACAACTAAAGTGGAAATGGATTGTTTATTTGTTTTGGAAATGCTTAACAAAAAATATTCTTGAAAACTGAAGGTGAGACAATATGAGGATATCTGCCCATGTTTGAAATAAACTAAGTCTTAACGAAATCAGGTACATGAAAAACAGTACACAAAGCATACCAATGAAAATGGAGTGAAGAAATAGCCCACTATTTAAATGAAGTATGAGCGACAGAGCTCTTTCTCTTCTATTTGTTCAATTCACTTTATATCTCGTGACAATATTCACAATCTGGCCTTGGTGAAATTTATAGGCAAGATTGTAACATTCCAAATTATTAAAAATTTCCAAAAAAATGTACCCAATTTTCTATTCTCACGTCTGTGTAACTACTCTATACAACTATTCACGAGAATTCAAACATATGTTTATGTGTCGAGACAAAACTCGAAGCATTCACACTAGAGATAAAGTTCTTGCATAATAAAAAACTTAATTGTTGTATTAATGATTTAATACTTTGCTTATTTATAGACCAAAGACTTTGTAACAGTCTTTTTATATTTAAGGGGAATGATAAATAGTACGTCAGCGTGATTAAAAACATATGACGTAATATTTTTGATTTGTGATCGTCACAAATGCACGCCAAGCCAGGCATTTTCAATGTTAAAATAATAATTGCACAAGCATTATCTCTTTCAAATTCTGCATATATTAAAAGAACCTACAGAATCTTCCTTCATTTAAAGGAGGTTTATTTAAAGCTTATGGATAACATATCTGTGATCGGGCTCTTTTTATAAAATCGACAACTCTGGATAATGAACGTTGGCTCTGCATTCTGGTTGAATATTTCAATTAAATAATTATTCTGTAATGAACATTTTTTCCTTTAATATAAATTTTTTAAGATTTCCCAATACCTGAACTTTATTTTATACCACTGCCCATGAATAGAATCTGGTATTTTAATGGTATTGGTAAAATAATTCAGAAACTGCATGGTTGCATTCTTCGTCCACTGGCTTCACACCACACCCCCCCCGTACAATTTTTTTCATTGTGACTTTATTTTGAGAGTTTTTTACCAGATTTAGATAAATAAGATGAATATAGATTGAAATCTTATAGCCAGGCTTTATGATTTTAATTTGTTATATTGAAATTCCTGACTACATAAGACTGTTGTGGTTAGATGTAAAAATTTTTATTCTCGTACCACCGAAAAACAAACATAATTTATTCAATAATTAGATCTAGCTTCAAAATTAGTCATACTTTTCACGAAAAGGTGAGTCGGCTTGGTTATCTTTACTAACACAATTTAAAAAAATTCCGAATGACGGGTTTTTAAGAAATTATTGACATTCTGTACATGAGAAAAGCTTTGCAAAGGTAGCACTTTTTTTGTTCATTTGGAGGGTTTATCCTAATATTTTAAAAAAAATTTAGGCAACATGGCCAAACATAAAATTAGGTTCAAGATATTTAATAACTGGGATATTGCTTGAACTTCTTAGTTTAAAAATTCCAATAAATTTTATTTCAAAATCATTTTTCAGCAGGCCTTTACCGGCTATATATCATTTACATAGAAATTAACATTTTTAAGTATGAGGGAGGTAATTCAGACCCTGATTATTCCTTATTTGTCTAGGCTTCCCATGACGAAAACTTTCCACATATTGGTAAAGGACACTTCAATCCCTATAATATGAAAGAAATGAGAAAAATTCAATGGATAGATTATTTCGGCATGTCTATTATATCCCCTTAATATCAATAGAATTTTGATCATAGCATAGTAAAATGTTAAAAAAAAAAAAAAAAAAAACAAAAAAATAAATGCGAGTACATGATACATTACTTAACTTTGATAGACAAAACTATTTTATTTAAAATGTAGAGTCATTACCTAAGTGCTACCAATTTCTCGGAAATGACGCAATTGTCTCTCTCAAAAATGTTTAGCTAAATTTATATCTTCTTATAAAAACTATATCAACTTTGTTTAAAAAATAATGTTGTGACGACACGCATTACATGCACATCTTAGCCAGAGACTAATATATGGGACTTGTATCGCACCCCAATGATATGTTAGTAGCATGATTTACCTACGTGAGAAAAAGTAAACAAAACCGTGTTTTTAAGTCCTCCGCAATGGGGTTACTCTAATACTGATTGTGATATGGACCTTACAATTTTCCAAATAGAACACTAGCTTGAACTTACTCTGTCGGTGTTATAAATTCTAAAAAGCCAAATCTCGCCATATAAGTTGAGTACAAGGAAACCTCATTTCCTTCTTACGTTTACACTATAGTTAAAACAGAGAGAAGTAAGATAAATGATCTTTAAACTATACTGTAAAGATAAATAAAGGTATCTTAGCTTTAAAGAATTATGCCCCAACGATATTATTGCCGGGTAAATAATTCCCAATAGTCACCTAGAAACAACAGCCTAATTATTTCGACTCGCTTTCCACCATAGTGTGTCCAAAATTCAGGTCTCCTCATATTTCGCACGTGTAAAACGAAGTATAACGGGGCGAAATAATCAAATGCACCATCAAAATTTCGCACAATTACCTTTCTATGTTAGATACATTATAGTCACACGTAATTATGAAGGAGTGAAACCCTAAAAGTCACTTCTCATAGCTTACAACTTTACATCAAGAATTGTTGATCGTAACTTGGTACACAATATAAGTTCAATAAGTCTCTTCTCCACATGCTTGCTATTGGATTTGTACAATGACTATGAACACAACATTCAACTAATTTGAATCACATACATTGATGTCAAAAACAACGAGAGTTTATACAATAAATCCAAAATTTAAATTTATAAACTAAATGTTGGTAGTCAGAGATATCACACCACAGTTTAAAAGAGATACACACTCTTGATGTTCAGAATCTGACAATAACTCATATTATTGCGATAAATCCGATAGACACAGAGGTATATTAATAATCTATACACTGGTCGGCACATAATATGTGATCCATAGAAGTATCATGCGGTTGCCTTGGTTTTATAATAATACCTTGGGCTCATTTCTGCAGTCTCCAATACTTATGTTGAATCTAGTCACTAATCAAGGCATCATCCGGCCCATCTCTCTGCATCTGCACAAGCTCTCGAACAGGAGCCTGAAAAATATAATTAAAAGCAAAATGGTATTTTTTCCTATACACAGGAACAATAAAATAAATGCACAATACAATGAGAGGATATGCACAGAGTATATGACCAGCACGAAAAGATACAAGAGGAGAAGAGAGTCAAGAGATTTTGAAGAGAAATGGAAAGGAAGACCGAGATATTAGGTAGTAAGGTTTAGAGCGAGTTTTTTGATGGTGAAGAACACAAAAATCCAAGAACAGATGGGAGAGAGGAGAGGAGGTTACGTTTTGAGTATGTGCATATCCCCTAATCAGTCATTAACCGCCACAAATACACCTTGAAATGGAGTCAATTCCTGTTATAGGTGTGAGAGAGGGGAAGATGGCCCAAGGCAGAATCCAGAATCTACAACGGAAGATGCCGTGTGTTTATTTATGTTTTGGGTCTCTTTTCATGGTTTGTGTACCTTGCGTAAAATATGTGACTTCCACCCAATTTCCCTCCTGGATGCTAAGCACAATAAGAAAAAGAACCCATATAGTCATTGCCTTAGCATAATTGAAGGTTACTGGGAATAGACAATCAAAAAGATTTAACAGACGTGCCAATCTCTCGAGAATAGATCTGAACACTTTAAAGATCCAAGTAAGGAAATTTCATTTGTCTAGAGAATGACCTCTTGATATTGAGCAAGATAATGCGATTGTATCATTGTACTAGTGTAGCTGCCATGTATCACACATTTTCTTAGTTGTTGAATC
>CAJDSM010015999.1:13931-35712 GCA_903981925.1 Ostrea lurida
GAGAGAGAAGTCAATAGGGGAGTCAAAGATATGTGTATACATATGAATTATATAGGGAAAATCTAAAAAAGAAAATCTTCTCAAGAACCACGGGCCAGAAAAAGCTGAAATTTATCATAAAGCTTCCTGATATAATGGAGATCAGAGTTTGTTTCAAATGCAATGAACCAATGGGGGGTACAAATGGGGCCAGCCAAATAGGGGATCAAGTTTTTACATATGATTATATAGGGAAAATCTTAAAAAATCTTCCTTCAAGAACCAACTGGGGCCAGATAAATGCTAACTTTATGGATGAAAGCTTCTGATATAGTGGAGATTCAAGTTTGTTCAAATCATGACCTCGGGGGTATGATGGGGCCCTCATAGGGGATTCAAAGTTTTACATGCAATGATTATATAGAGAAAATTCTTTAAAAATCTTTTCTAGACCTGACAGAAGAGTAATTTATACCTGAAAGCTTCCTGATATGGAGATGATCAAATTTGTTTCAATTATGCCCCCTCGATGACCCCATAGGTAAGATTTACAGTAATGGAAATCTTTTTAAAATCTTCTTCTAAGACACTGGTGCCAGAGCTGATTATGGGCCCTTGTGGTTCGTTTGTTCAAATCATGACCCCGGGGGTGAACAATGGAGGCCCTAATAGGGGATCAAATTTTTACATATGATTATATAGGGAAAACTTTTTAGAATCTTCTTTCTCAAGAACCACTGGCCGGAATTAAGCTTCCTGATATAGTGAAGATAAAAGTTTGTTCAAATCATACCCACCCTCAGGGGTAATGGCCGGGCCACAATAAGGGGATCAGTATTATAGGGAAATTCTTTTAAAATTTTCTTCATTGAACCAGATGAGTAGATATTTACCTGAAAGCTTCCTGATATGGAGTAGATTTAAGTTTGTTTAGATAATGCCCCCCCCCCCCCCTCCGAGGGTTGGATGGGGCCACAAATATGGGATTAAAGTTGCTATGACTGCTCTCTTGTGAAGCAGTGCTCAGGTGAGCGATGTGGCCCATGGGCTCTTGTTATCAATTAACAATTATTTCAGTCAGTAATTAAATTAAAAAGGTTTCTCATACATTGTTATTTTATATAAGCAATGCTAAACAAAGCTGAACAATTTCATTCGTAGATATTGTCAGTCTTATAACAGAAGTCAGAACTGTCCAGTAAACATACTGGTTGGTTACTCTTGGTTCCTTATAATCGTATACTAGAGGTTTACGGCAAGATACTTTGGAATGTACTAAAATGTTCCTTGTCCCGGGTATCTCGTTGGTGGTAATAAAAAATTCAAAAACTATGAAGTACCGGTAGTAATTTCATGTTTACTTTCAATTATAATATTAGCACCAAACGTACATCTTTATTCTTTATTTTTGCCCGCGAAAAATTACTTGTCCGACGTACAGCTACCACTCACAAATTAGTTGCGCCGACCAATAAAATTGATCGCCCGCGGGCGTCGGGCAATGCTATTTGTCTAGCCCTGAATATTCATACCTGCAGATGCAGATGTGATAGTCGGTAAATACTTTTAGAGCTTGTGGTGGCTTGAAATATAAAATACTTATTTAGTCAAAAACACACAGCATGCAACGCAATTAAAAGGGACTGGACACGTTTTGAGCTAAATTTTATATTTGCATTTTTAATGTTTAAAAGCTTAACTGAGTTATTTTAATGGTCAGCAAATATTTGAATGTCATTTCATTTGTCGAGTCAAAAGTAAGATACAGCACTCACAATTCTTTGTTATGTAAAACAAGATCATGCCATGTTTTTGTTTAAGCCTAACATATTTTAAAGCAACCCAGCAATTCTGTTCTTGAATCGATTTTTGCCCAATTTCATGGCTGTCACATGTATATGGAAGTACAAGTATTGTAGTACTGGCATGAATACCAGTACATACTGGAGGCTTTATCTAAACTATGACGATTTTTAAGATATTAGTTACGGTTATGAGCACAGGCACTTGGGGCATGGATCATCCCCCCCCCTTTTTTTTAAAAATTCTGATCTGGGATAGACACACTTATTTTGCTTTTCTACGTTAATTATGTTGTTGTAAATATGCTTTAAAGATCATCCAAAAATGTTATTTTTCGTCTCTGTCACGTATTACTAAATATCAGTTCAGTGATATATATTTATAATGTCACTGAACGTGATATTTAGTAATACGTGACGGAGAATAAAAATAACATTTTGGATGATCTTTAATGCATATTTTACAAAACATAATTAACGTAGAAAAGCAAAATAAGTGTGTCTATCCCAGATCAGAATTGAAAAAAATTGGGGTGTTCATGATCCATGCCCCAAGTGCCTGTGGTTATGAGTATTATTTCACGATATTGATTTGTCACCCTTGTAAAACACTTGTTTATTTTCATTTGATTATTCACAACAAACTTGAGCGTTTTCTTGACTGGTTTCTGATTTTGTTTCAGCTTGGTTCTGTAGTTCACTGAATGCATTCGTACATATCATCATGTATGCTTACTATGCACTAGCAGCAATTCCATCAATGAGGGGGAAATTATGGTGGAAAAAATACATTACTAGATTACAGCTGGTAAGATTCTTGTCATTTTTTGTAGTATGTTTAGTATGATGCACATTTGATGTTGCTTATATAAATTACAAACGATTTCTTTTTAGCTCGCCTTCTCACTTCACTCTGTTAACTACATTTCCTTTCCAAAACCACTATACAATATGAAAATTATTTGGCTCCTAAGAATTACTTCCAGGTTTTTAAAGAAAGTTTATTTTGAATGGAAATGTATTCAGAACTTTTATGTGCATCTATGTAAATATAAGCTTTCTTTTTATGCCCCCGCCATAAAATGGCCAGAAGCATATAGTGTTGCACCTCCTTCTGTCTGTCCCAATAGCTCATGTCTTTGCAACTCCTCTTGAATCCTTTGGGGGATTTCAATGAAACTTGGTACAATGAAAGATCACAACATGTAGATGTGCATGTGGGAAGGGGAAGGCTGTTCTTATGTCAGAAGTTATGGCCCCTGGACTTAGATTTTTTTTTTTTTGGGGGGGTGTAAGGCAGTATCATCTTGTCTTCACAACTCCTCTTAAACCCTTCGGAGGATTTCAATGACACTTGGTACAATAAAAAAGATCACAACATCATAACATGGAACAGAACAAACTGGCTGCCAATTTGTCTAGAGCAACATATTCTGATGCACATCAAACAGATTCAGTTTCATAGTCAGTTATGTCATAGTTACCTTTGCACATGTGAATTACAACTAAAATTCTCCTTCACAATATTTATACTGTTTGTTTCTCAAACTTAGAGTTTCTCCCTTACATGAAGTACATGTTGGTGACTCCAGTGAGGATTCAGCATGTGGACCATGTGCCTCTTGCTTTCTTCATACTTTAAGATATTGATATGAAACTTGTCATGATATTTGGATACAACATGTATATGCATTAGCAGTGTTCTCAAAATGCCTTTTTCATTTCAGATTCAGTTTGTGCTGATATTTTTCCACACCATCCAGACAACCTTTACCGGCTGTGACTTCCCCCTGTGGAGCCATATCCTCCTGAGCAGCTACATGATTTCTATGATGGTTCTGTTTGGAAACTTTTATGTACAAGCCTATATCAAGAAGTCGAGAGCCAGCCATAAAAAGACTGACCAGATCAAAAATGGAGTCGCCAAAAACGATAGTCTGCACAATAGCAATGGCGTAAATGGTCACTCAAATGGTATTGCCAATGGTCACACAAAAGTTGATTAATGTAAAAATCCAGAAAGTGTATTTTTTGTTGATTAGTACCGATAAATACATATTTTTGTTCTTTAGTACTAATAAATACAAATTTTTGTTGTTTAGTGCTGATGAATACAATATTTTTTTAATGCTGCAGATATTTTTTACCTGATGCTTAATTCAGAATGAATGAATGTTGTATATTTTTAGATTTGTTAAGAGTGATTGCGTTGCTGATGATGATATAATGGTATTGTATAATGGCATAGTCTCTGAGGACTATAATGTAGGGCAGTGAAATGTTGAATGCAGCCCCCCTGTCCCTGATTTGTATTTTTATAACTTGTTATGGTGAAGTCTCAAGACAGACTGATTTTGACATGAACAAATATTTTTGGTGTAGCTGTAGTCTGTATAGACACATGTATGCATTGATTTGATATCATTTTGTTATGCTTTTTTTTTTTTTTTCCCTTATTCATGTTTACGCATATATCATTACAGACTGTTAAACATTTTGAATTTGAGCATACAAAAAAGTCAGTTGTTAGCATCTCTGAAGTGATACACAGTCAAACCTTGTTATCTCAAACTCAATGAAACTGAGAAAAAACTTCAAGATATCCATGGATTTGAGATATTGAGGGTAAAATACTTAAAGCATTCGTGTTTGGGACTTCTGAATCACTTTGACATAGCCATGGTATTCGAGATGTCAGTGTTTGAGATACTGAAGTTCAGCTGTATTTTATGTTTATATAGAGCTATAATGGGAGACGTTTCAGAATACTTTTAACACAAAAGAACATGTAAATACAGCTGTATGTATAATTTGATAATTTCAGTTAAAGAATTTTTGTTGTTGAAAAATCCAAGCCTAGAAACACAAATTACAGTGTCATTTGGAAGGGGGGTACCTGTGCCCCAAGAAAATAGATCCCTAATTCGGTGAGGCATCATGCGTGCACCCAGGTATGATAATTTTTTTTGCATAGTTTTGATCTATATTCAACATTTCTAGGTGCACTTAAAATTACAATAAATACTGCTAGTTTGAAATAGTGCTTATTCCTGTTTTATGTTGGTTTAAGAAACTAGAAGTGCTTGTGTATAAGGTGCTTGTGAATATATGTATGAAGATTCGTTTTAATTTTAATCAACAAATTTATTAATACATGTCATGTAATCAATTTTAAAAAATGACATTTCACTAGAATTTGTGTCATCTTAGATTCCCTTTTAAATACTATTTGTAATTGTTTTTTTTAGTACTTTTAATTGTTGAACACAATAACACCAGATTTAGTCTGTTGTCAAAGGGAAGAATTTGGCAGGCAGTTTCTTTGGATCTACTTGTTGCCCAACCTTTTTCACTATTATTGAATAAATTTATTAAAAATCAAATTTGGCAGTTCCTTTCCGCAAGTGTTTGTAGAAAACCTCACCAGCCACTTTGAGGGGAGCGTCAGCATATCCTTTGAGAAGAAGTGGACATCATATATTTCATTGCTGGGGGGTGAGGGTTGTTTTTCTAGCAGTAAGGTGAAAAAAAAAGATCTGATGCAATCCAAATTTTAAAATATACTTCAAAATTTAACTTGTATAATGATGTGCATTCAGCTTGAGAATTTTAACTATATTCCGGGGTGTATCATGGATGAAACTACTGGTACATGTAATGCCCCATGAAGATCAAACTTNAAAAAGATCTGATGCAATCCAAATTTTAAAAAATACTTCTAAATTTAACTTGTATAATGACGTGCATTCAGTTTGAGAATTGTAACTATATTCCATGGGTGTATCATGGATGAAACTACCGGTACATGTAATGCCCCATGAAGATCAAACTCGAAAATAGGTAAAATCACTGCAGCAAATTTATTCTCAGTTGATTAGAGAATTAATGGATGTCAAATATAAAACATGTAACATGGGCTTTCTTAGTGTATAAGGCCTCGGTTCTTTGGTATTGAGAACTACTGCTATAAGGGATATACCTGTCATACGTGATGATGTAAGTGGAAGTAGTGCAACGTAATTGTGACTGACGGAATGGATAACCAGATTGCATGTCCCCAGGACTAATTAACATTTACCATGGATATATAAGATTTACTGTGCTGTGATTCCTCCAAGTCTCGTCTTACGGCTGGGTTAATATAATCGGCTGTCACAGATCTATCACTAAGCACCAATGAGAGAACGTAATAAAGAGGTTAGGTTTAGTGCAACATTTGTTTGTCATCGTCCAAATTATAAACACACTGAATTTATAGTTAATAAGTTGTCATTCTCTTTTAAAGTTGCAATTCATTGTGAATTGGTCCTGAATGTTGACTACCTATTTATGAAATGGTATGTTTTGTCTCTCTGATTTACATCCCTCCCATTAGCTACCTCCCAGCCTGGCAGAAAAATCTAGCATACCCAGTCAACTGCAAACATAGTCTAAAACTGTATTGTACTGTTTTCTGGGTATTGGTAATCTGTTAGTAATTGTATGGTATGGTGTATTCAGAAAGAAGACCTAGTAAAGCTGACCATTTTCAGTTATTTTAAGTATTTCTGGAAAATCATGACATCATCAGAGGGAAGATGGTGCTTACATTTCCATGATAAGATGCCCATTTGAGGACGTTAAATAGAGATGCAATGTGCTGTGGAACTCGACTTTTTTGTATGATCATCAACTCATTTTTTTTTTTACAGTTGAAGTAGCTATGTCCATAGGACCATCTTTTCTTTCTTTAGGTTTTAATTGCACTACACTTGATGCATATATGTCGTTAGTTGTATCCTATTCATAAAAATGATTTGTGCAATTTGGTCAAATTGTGCCATAAAATGTAGTAAAAGTGACAAGGGTATTTTAGATGTTTTTCTTTTGCATTTTTTTTTTAAAGATGACCCAAATGCAAATAAGATATCAAAATTTCCAATTGCTAAAAAAATAATGGCTGCTTTATGTATAGTGGAGTTGTACCGTTTCATCAGAAGTCCTTATTTTGTGGGCATTATACATGACTTAATTTGTATTTAGATGTATGAACTTCCTCTCTGTGTTGCTCATATCTTCTTTGTTGCTGTGATAATGCTGTAAACAAAATGCTATGTGATCAACAAGTATGTCATGTAAATCTTAAAACCTATCTATGTTGCTAAAATTTAAGGAAAGAAATTTCATTATATTTTTGTGCAGAAGTAAAATATATTTATGTTGCAAAGCATTAAAAAAACCTATTGTGCTTGCTATCATTAACATATAAATGAAGACTGAAAGTATTTATTATTAGAATTTTTTTTTATTTATGAATGTGTGAAACAATGCCTGATTTTTATATTATAGGCTGGTTATAATATTATGTGAAGATGTTATCACAACTTTATTTAATATTGAAGGTAATAAGAACTAGAAAAGATTATAAATAGAATTTTTTAGTTATTTCATTAGAGGAATCTATCAACAAGTGCTATCTAATTATTTATCTTTGGTATGATGAATATCATTTGAGGGAATGCTATTTATACATGTATAAAATTTGGAATCACAAAAAAATGACAATTATATAAGTTATGTTATTATTTTTAAGTTGTTTGAATTTGGCAAGGTCTAAATAAAGCCATATGCTTCCAACAAAAGTCAGTTCATATTTTTAAAAAAAATTCTCATGCATGTTGAGCTATATCTGGCTTGAATGCGTACTTCTTTCTTTCACTTATAGGAGAAATAAACATTCAAATTTGGCTTTGTTGATGTGTGTATTACATACTAATATGACAGTATTTAAGATTGCATTATACATGTTTGATGTTATCGGTTGCTATTCAACAGTGAAGTAAGAACATGTAATCTTAGACAAGAGGAGACTACTCTTGCTGTGATAGGGGTTCTCTCTCATGTCCAACACCTATGTGAAACAGAACCTCAAATTTAAAGTCTCGCCTGAAAAACATGTAATTTTGACTTCTAATGCTGAGCATGAGGCAATGGTACATGCACAAAAATGACCTTTATGCTAATGACTCTTTGAATGTCGCAGCCAGATATTGAACCTAAACCACCCCCACAAAGTGAAAGCTTTGCAAATCACGACTTTTCAATTGTTGGTGCTCTTATCAATAATTACATGTACTGGTGTATATATATATATATATATATACAGAGAAAGAGGGAGAAGGAAATGGGGAGGATAAAACCCATTTTATGTAATTTTATATTTGCTTTATCCAGGGAGTTGAAAATGCGAGGCCTAGCCAACTACCAAAATTGAACAAGTTGCACTTATATAAAGCAAATCACCCTTTAGGTAAACTACAGCTCTGCAAAGCTTCATATACACATTCAACTTGCTGGTTGAAAAAAATATTACACTTAATAGTATATAAAAGATATCCAATTAGGTGTTTATCACCAACCCGATAAACTACACTTAGCAAAGTTTTAACCACACTGATATTAGAAATATCAAATTAAAATCGGCTTTTGAAACTCTCCCTTACCTACTTTATGCAAGGTCTTGTCATGTATTCAATTGTGTGCAGTCCTGGGGTTAGATAAAGCCCTAGTTATATATATACACTGGTAAAATTGCTACATATGATAGACATGAATATCTAATCATATGTTGACAATTTTCCCTGTGTACGCCAAAAGTTTGTCATAGAAAACTATTGTGATATGACAGGAGCAGCTTGTGCATTTCGTGAGACTAAATTATCAATCATTTACATTGTTTGTTCTTCCATGCTGTTGATGACTATTTTCTGTTTATGCTTTGGTGTTGACTTTGTTCTATGTGTATATATGTAGTAGGTATTAAAATAAATTTTATCAATTTTAGAACATTTTACTTTAGTGATGCTTTCCAATACCAGGCTACTCTGATCATATAATCGGCTGTTGGCCTTGTCGCAAATTATTGATAACAAGAATTATCTATATTAATATTTGGTCCATACCCCCCCCCCCCCCTTCTTGTCTTGCATGAAGTCTGTTGACTAACTAAGAGGTGCTATATGTCTTGTTCAAGCATTATATTAAGGGCAATGTCTACTTGGTCTAGACTTGGATGCTTACCAACACTTCCCTCAGATATTACCAGTGGTGCATTGATGGTATAACTGAGAGGTCTCCTGCATGCTGACTGTGGCCTATAAGTGACAATATTTGCTGGATAATAAATGACTATAACTGCAGAAACGCAACTTCTTAGTCATTTTAACCTGGTGATAAAATATAACTGGAACAGATCCATTCTCGGCTACACCAAGCCAGGTATCCATGGATGCACCCAATCAGACACGCATCGACTACTGCATGTGACCTGCAGTTTCTGAATGGTGACCACGAGGTTAATGCTTTGTGGAGCTGGGGCATTCTCCAGTAATTATATCACACAGAGAAATTGTTGCATTAACTAAGAGGTCTCCTATATGCTGAGTATGGCCTATATCTGATGGACAAGCAAACCCCAAGTGGCAGCATTTAGACCACGCTCATGCCATAAAAGTAAATAGATTTAACACCTTAAACACACGAACCCTTCTAACTGATTGTAAAACACGACTAACTAAAGTGGAAATGGATTTTTATTTGTTTTGGAAATGCTTAACAAAAATATTCTGAAAACTGAGGTAGACAATTTGAGGATATTGCCCATGCTTGAAATAAAACTAATGTCTTAGAAATCAGGTACAATGAAAAGTACACAAAGCATATCAATGAAAATGGAGTGATGAAATAGCACTATTTAAATGAAGTTATGATCGACAGGCTCTTTCTCTTCTATTGTCAATTCACTTATATCTCAGTTGACAATATTCACAATCTGGCCTTGGTGAATTTAATAAGCAAGAAGTAAATTCCAAATTATTAAAAATTCCAAAAAATGTACCAATTTCTTTCTCACGTCTGTGTAACTATCGTCTATACAACTTATTCACGAGATTCAAACAGTATTTTCATGTCGAGACAAACTCAAGAATTCACACTAGAGTAAAGTTCTTGCAAATAAAAACTTATGTTGTATATGATTAATATTGCTTATTTATAGACCAAGATTTTACAGTCTTTTATATTTAAGGGGATGATAAATAGTACGTCACACGTGTAAACACTATGACGTAATATTTGATTGTGACGTCACAATGCCACGCCAAGCGCAGGCTATTTTCAATGTAAAATAATATTTTCACAAGCATTATCTGCTTTCAAATTTTGCATATATTAAAAGAACCTACAGATCTTCCTTCATTAAAGGAGGTTATTTAATAGCGTATGAATAACATATCTGTGATCGGGGCTCTTTTTATAAAATCGACAACTCTGGAATAATGAACTGTGCTCTGCATTCTGTTGAATATTCAATTTAAATAATTATTGTAATGAACATTTTTTCCTTTAAATATAAATTTTTAAGATTTCCCAATACCTGAACTTTATTTTATACACTGCCCATGAATAGAAATCTGGTATTTATATGGTATTGGTAAATCGAATTCAGAAACTGCATGGTTGCATTCTTTCCACTTGCTCACACACACCCCCCCCCCCCCCCTACAATTTTTCACTTGTGACATTTATTTTGGAGAGTTTTACCAATTTAGATAAATAAATGAATATGATTGAACATCTTATAGCCAGTGTTTATGATTTGTAATTGTTATATTGAAATTCCTGACTTACAAAGACTGTGTGGTTAGATGTTAAAATTTTTTATCTCGTACCACCGAAAACAAACAAATTTATTCAATAATTAATCTAGCTTCAATAGTTCATATTTTCACGAAAAGGTGAGTGGCTTGGTATCTTTTACTACACACAATTTAAAAAAAATTCAATGACGGGTTTTTAAGAAAATATGAATTCTGTACTGAGAAAATGCTTTTGCAAAGAGCATTTTTTGTCATTTTGGAGGTTTTCCTAATATTTAAAAAAATTGGCAAATGCCAAACATAAAATTATTTCAAAATATTTAATACTGGGATATTTTGAACATTCTGTTTAAAAATTCAATAAAATTTATTCAAATCATTTTTTCAGCAGGCCTTTACCGGTATATATCATTACATAGAAATTAACATTTTTAAGTAAGGGAGGTAATAGACCTGATTATCTCCCTTTTTGTCTAGCTTCCCATGACGAAACTTCCACATATTGTAAAGGACACTTCAATAATGATATATGAAAGAAATGAGAAAAAATTCATATAGATTATTTTCGGCAATGTCTATTAATATCCCCCTTAATATCAATAGAATTTTGATCATGACATAGTAAATGTAAAAAAAAAAAAAAAAAAAAAAAAAATAAATGCGAGTACATGTATACATTACTTACTTTGATAGACAAAACTATTTTATAAAATGTAAGTCTACCAGTCTCAATTTCAATGACGATGTTCAAATGTTTACTTAATTTCTAATTTCTGAACTTTCAACTTTGAAAAATGACACACACATTCATGACTAGCAGGAATATTGGATTTCTGATGACAATGATATTTAGTACACATGTACTATAAAATAACAAAAGTTTTTTTTTTATTCATGTTTATAATTGGATTAATCAAGTCAATGACTAGTTGACTACAGCTGTCGTAAATCAAAAAAATCTCTATGGTACAGAAACCTATCCTGCTTCGTACATTATTAAAAATATATAAATGTCTTAAGATAATAGGGATCACTTCATATTTACCTAATCAGTACTGAGTATTTTGCTGGTTTCCACATGTTTAATAACATTCAGTGATTAAAAAGTAATGGGGAAAAAATGAACCCATCAAATTCTCGAAATACATTTATATCACAGTAACATAAGGGAAATAAATCTTCTCATAGCTTCAACTTTAACAAGAGTTATCGTTCTTGGTACAATAATAATGCTTTCCAATGCTTTCATTGGATGAACACAACATTCAAATGTACCCCATTGAAAGACAAGTAAAAAAAATTAATAACTTATAATATCAACAGTAAAGGAAAAACTCTACTGTCAAGAAAATAACAATATCATAACAATGAAAACAGTTAATATCATATCACTGTGGACAATATGTGAAATGGATGGGGTGTTCTGTTTGTAATAAACCTGGCTCTTCTGAGTGTCATTTTGTTTCTGACTAAATCTCTCCGCCAGTTCTGTCATAAGTCCAGGACTGAAAAAAATTAAAGCAAAATGGTATTTTTCTCTACATACACACATAAATTAATGCATACATGAGAGAGAGAGAGAGAGAGAGAGAGAGAGAGAGAGAGAGAGAGAGAGAGAGAGAGAGAGAGAGAGAGAGAGAGAGAGAGAGAGAGAGTTACTTTTTGTTGTCTATCCGGATCCACAAATCATTGAATGGAGTGCCATGGTTTCTTGTTGGTTTTCTGGTTTCCTTGCTAAATTGGTCCATCCATGGTCTAAGAAAAAAAAAATTATATGCCTTAGCTATGAGCATCAAAAATTTTAACATAAACTAAATGACTGACACTATCATTAATTATTTGAAGATACCATTAATTCAATCATTGTGTGCCATAATTCAATTGATGCATGCATCAAATGATTTATTGGTAGTACTTAGGATTGGTGTAAATCATCTCCATTTCATTATTTAATATTTATTGAACTTCAGTTCAATTTACTTGTCTATGTAAATTCCTATCTTTGTATTCAATTTGAAATGTTATTTTATGAAACCGGAGGAGAGTTATCTTTTATTTTCAAACATATTTTTAAATCATAACAAAACTTTTTAATGGTTACTTCAAATCATAATACAACTAACTTTAACTACTACATCATAATTGCATTGATGCGTGCATTAATTGAATTGATGGGGGCAATAATTAATTTAATGCGCATATCAATTCCATTACTGCACACAATCATTCCATTATTGCTCTCATCAATTGAATTCTGGTGAAATTATTGCTTGTAAAATTTATTTCAAAACATTATATAAATTCCATGGAAGATACCTTTAATTTTGTTAGCTGAATTAAAAGTGCACATTAATTCTTTCAAATTAAGAGAGCAATAATTCAATTAAAGAAATCGTGAATTCCATCTTGGACATGTTGAATCCAAGATGATTGCTTTTTTCAGTTGCATTAATTAAAGAGAGGAGTTGTTGCATGCATTAATTGAATTGATGGGCAATAATAATTTAATTGAAAAGAGCAATAATTATTGTACTGCATTCATTAATTGAATTGATGGGTGCAGTCATTGAATTTCTTGCTCTCTAGAATTACAGCATGCATCGATTGTTAATATCATTAATTCATTTGATGAGAGCAACAATTCAATTATTGTGTGCATCCATTCAGCAGAATAATTTATAATGCCTTCAACATTTCAATTAATGAAAAATAATTTAATTATAATTGTAACACGATTGGCTGAAACAGATGGAGGAACACGTTATTTTGTATAATGTAATTTGGTATGAGGACACACTTCCTAGACAACCCAAGACAGAACTACTTTTTAAAAAAATCTAACATCGAAAAACTTTTCTGTTACTTACTGTCGAAAAACATTTTCGTTACTTTCTACTGGAGTGACGTAAAGTCGGTCTTGCACTGTAAACATTAAGTCTACATATGTAGCCTACACATTAATCAAGATTTGTTGCAAGCACCACCTTATATTTTCAAATTTGATCAATAAAGTACATGCTTCAGTTATACGAAGAGCCAAGATGGCGGTTTTCTAGGTCAAGCTTCGTTAGAATGCTTGTGTGGTGCACTGCAAGTTATTTCTATTTATCAGTGTTTGTTTACTTTTTTGTATAAAAGAAGACTTCGACAGTGTAGTTTGGTCTTTTTGCATTGAAGACATGTACAATATAATAAAACTTCGCGCTGTTTATGTTTCTTATAATCCGCTTTGCACCAAGTTAATTTATCATATAACACAGGTCAAAATTAGCTTCATTCCTTAAATAAATCAGAATTGAAGATATAGATATAATTGATATTTCAAGAGATCTTTAATATTGAATTGTTGTGTGCATGAATTGTTGATATTAAAGATATGTTCTTCATTATTTTAATTGGTGTTAATTTGGCACCCCATATACTGGAAATGAATTTTAATTTTTTTTCTTCCTTCTCNGATATAATTGATATTTCAAGAGATCTTTAATTGAATTGTTGTGTGCATGAACTGTTGATATTAAAGATATATTCTTCATTATTTTAATTGGTGTTAATGTGGCACCCCATATACTGGAAATGAATTTTAAATTTTTTTCTTCCTTCTTAAATCCATATTACAGCTACTGTTCACAAAATGAATTTTCCCCCTCATTTTATGACTTTCAATCTGATTTTCTTCCAAGACATATAATGTAAAGCTGAACGGCACCTTCTCTCCGAATCCATCGGTATCCATATATTCTCCACTGACTGATAGTAATGCTTTCTCTGTTTCTTCTTTCTCCTAAATTTTCTTCTCTTCTTTCCTTTCGACCTAGAAAAAGGTTTAGAAATAAATCACATTACTTCCCCTCCTCTCAAGGAATATTGGGTCCCCTTAGGATGATGAGAAAAAAAGCCAAACAATTAATTTGATCAGCTATTACTACTGGGAGAAAACTCCTGATCTTTACCTTGTTAACAATAATGAGGCAAAATGTCCGGCTAATAAATACGTAGACTAGATCTACAATATTAAGACTATTTTTTGCAAGTGGCCTCATGACACAGGAGGCCTAACTCCCCAATGTAAGAGCTGAATATTGATTAATCTCACTTTCTCTTTCTTAGTTGACAAAATAATTGAGATGTATTTCTTACCCAAGTCGATCGGAGTATCATATGTACTTTTTCCTCTATTCTCTCGAGAGGATCGACATCAAATAATTGTCACAAAAAATGTCCCCCCTGGAGGTCTGATTAAAACCGTCATCACACAACGTGACAATTCCATTAAACAAAATAAAAAAAAGAAAAGGAAATTCCAACAATCTAATAGGCCTACAGCTTGGTAATAACTGTTGTATGTGTATATAGATTTCAGAATGATTACATTAAAAATGACCCATTGTCTAGACTTTTGAGTTATCTCTCTTTCAGACCCCATTTATTAATTGTAATGTCAATATGCTTGAGTCAGATCTGCCAGAAAACAAGGGTTCCCATAAATACATAAGTGCAGAAAAAAACGTGACCTATTTCTCACTTCAAAAGTACCTCACAATAAAAAAAAAAAATAGGACTCCTTTGAATACTATGACAATCAGTAGGTAAAAAAAGTTAATCCAGGGGCTTTAAATTGTATTAGAATAAATATCTAAATGGCTTTCACATTAGCATTCGGTTTTAATTTAGGTGATGGATAGCAACACATGAAACTCCCACACTTTTGTAAATGGACTCCTAAGTCCGGTTACCTTGGAATGCTGTCGTTGTGCTGGATGTGCTCTATGGAATAACCCTGCTTCTTCAATCTGTCAATCACAGTCTCATTGCCCAGAAAGTGACCTTAATATAAAAAATAAAAAACAAATGCAGATATACATATGTGAAACATTGTGAACAGGACTTTTCCTATAATCCAAAAAATAATACCATGGTTTTCAAATAGATCAATCTAATTAAGAAAAATACATGAAATCTACAAGTCATTGAAGTTGACAAATTAATCTAAAAAAAAGGTAATATTTTGCATCTATATTATATATATATTTTTTAAATTATATAAGGTTGCTTTGCCCCAGGTATAACCTGAAGAATATGCATGCATATGATTAACATTGTAGACATATCTTTCTGCTTCTTCAATTTGTCAATCAGTGCTTCACTGGCCCTGAAAGTGCATGACCTTGAAAAATAAGCAAAGTGTGTGTGTGTGTGTTTTATATCATATATCCCAGCTTTCTCACTCTGTTACTCAAGGTTTTCAATACCCAGAGAATGACCAGAAAAATAAACATCCAGGTTGTTGAAAGGTTTCATCTTTTTCTTTTTGTTTGGCTGTACTGACAACATTCCATTGAAAAAAACATGACATCATTTGCAACCGTAGACTATACAAGATGTCTTAAATCAGCCATTACTAAATACAAATCTCTGGCAACCGAACGGAGGGCGATTCCGTATCTTGGAAATTGAAACATTGCAATTTTATTCCGTCATTTATAAATTGGAGATGCAATTCAGATATACTCCACTTGAAAAGCATTCCACTTTCTTCAAATTGCTTTTCTTGCTACATATTTGCTTTGTGGTAAACTGTATGTAAAACACCCATCAAAACAAAAGACCAATGGGCCACATTGCTCACCTTAACAGTTGCAGTTTGCCACAAAGTACATATATCCCTGGCAGGAGGGGTCATAGTATCTTGAATCTACACAACAACATTAAGCATGATGCTGTCATAAGACAGTAATACCTACATGCAAGTGTTTGCCTTAAAATATACTCTCTGTTGTGTATACATGTTTAAATATTTTGCTGCATATGTCAGATGCTCTTCATATTCTGAAGGGCAAGACGTGTCATCCCAAACCCTACTTCATCATTGTAAAAATATATTTGAAACAAATGAAGTCCTATCCCTAAATCATATATATTGCTGCTGCACATACCAAAATGCATTGAATATTATGATGCACAAGTGTCTCTGGGTCATCCCGACTCCCAGCATTCTTTGACTATGTTCATATATCTTTAAAATGGTTGAGATTCAAACTCTTATACAGCATTTTAAAAAATGAAATAAAATGAATTTTAAAGTTTTTAATTTCAAAATGTTGTTCAACATATCCTTAACTTTTCATTCACATCAAATATCTCCTGTGTAGCATTTAACATTAATTACAAATTGCAACCTAAAGGAGGAGGATGAAGAGAAGGGAAAAGAGGAGGGAAAAGAGGAGGAGGAGGAAGGAAGGAGGGAAGGAGGAGGAGGAGGAGGAGAAGGAGAGCAGGAAAGAAGAAGGGAAAAGAGGAGGAAGGAGGGAAAAGAGGAGAAAGGAGGGAAAAGAGGAGGAGGAAAAACAGGGGAGGAGGAAGGGAAAAGGAGGAAGTAGAGGGAAAAGAGGAGGCAGGGAAAAGAGGGGAGGAAAAGGAGGAGAGGAGGAAAAGAGGAGGAGGAGGGAAAGGAGGAGTAGGAGGAGGAAAAGAGGAGGAGGAGGGAAAGGAGGAGGAGGGAGGAGGAGGAAGGAGGAGGAGGAGGAGGAGAGAGGAGGAAGGAGGAGGAGGAGAGGAGGAGGGAGGAGGAGAAGGAGGAGGGAAAAGAGGAGGAAAAAAAGGAAGGAAGAGGAAAAAAGAAGGAGAAGAGGGAAAAGAGGAGGAGATGTTACATATTAGATATCAGTGATTTTTTTTTTACATTTTATGTATGGGTCCTGTGGCTTCCTAATTGGGAAAAATTGTTGACATTTGAGTCCAATTCGGAAAAATCAATTTTATCATAAATTGCCTTTATTTTACACATCTTATATTCTTTAACCTACTAAAATTTTCAATTTTATTTAAATCATCATTCCCATAACTCTTTGTTAAGTCTTATGTATATAATCACATCGAATGTTTATTTTTTTCAAATGCGATTTCCTAAATCAAATTTTAATATTGGGAAATAGGGAAACTAAACTGGGAAAAAATTGGCAATTTTTGGAAGGGGAAAGGGCCAATATTCGGGCCCAAAATGGGCCTTAAAAAATCACAGGATATCCTGGAACACATGGCCTGAACAAATATGAATCTTCATGATATTAGGAAACTTACAAACAAGTTTTTAATTTTTTATTTCAATGATGTTTGAGAAGAAGACTTTATAATCAGCCCATCCTAATTTCACCTATTTCTTTATCAGCTGCCCTTAAAAGAACATTTAGCTCTTTATTTGAATACACATTCTATTTTGTGCAAAGTATGATTCAAATTGGTGTTGGATTTTGAAGATATTGAAAGGTAAAAACTTTACAGCTCGACAACTTAACAAATGTACAGGTGAGAGACAAACTGTATCAGAAAAACTCAAATGACCTTTTAGCTCAGTTGAGCTAAAAATGTCCTTAACAATTTCTGGGTTTTAGGAAGGATGTTAAAATATATGTGCCATTCATAAGATGGTATCTTAAATGTCATCTTAAAAGTAAATCAGTCACTATACCTCTATCATTATCAGTGTATAAAAATGGACGTTTAATATACTAGTAATAAACACTTATATAAGATACAGTGCCACTTTGTGAATCTTATCTTTAAAAGATGTCTCTTTAAAAAATGAACTGAGCGAATCCCAACTTTGAAGACAAATTAAAGGCAATAAAAATCTATAAACAATCCAGTGAGAATCTGTACTCTATGACTAATTTTCAAAGAGATACATCTTATTATAATAACATTCAAACCCAGCAGACGGACCCCAGAAATGCGACATATTCAACATTGTGACTAACCGGCCCCAAAAGCGAAGAAGAAACTTTTCTGAGGATGAGCCTTTAAAAGGTTGGTGACTCTCACTGTCATTCTCTCATTGCGTTTGTTGATGAGCTCGTCTCGGAAGTATTCATCAATCATTTTCGCCGTCTGCAGATCTTGGGGTGGTAGTGAGCTATTGACCAAGTTCGGCACTTGTGCTGTATCGTGGTTGAATATAATTGAATTAAGGTCGCCACAGTTGTAGTGGTGAATGAGGTCCTGCGTGGTGTAGTGAACAGCATTCTTATTGGACCGTGATATCTCGTGCTGCCAGAGTGTTTGATTCAACGCAAACAAAACCTGAAAGAAAAAAAAAATTCATTGAAAAATTAAATCTGAATGAAAATGAGGTGGATAATGTTACAAGAAATACTAGACTTAAGATGATGAATAATCTGTGAATCGGGCAGGAATCTCATGCTGTCTTAACTTTGATTTTTATTTGCGATTTATAGCATATAGGTTTTCCCTTATCTAGATAAATGATGCAATTACTCTGTCACCAGAAATTTTTCTCCATTTTCAGTCTTTTACTCTAAATTACATAAGCCTATATATCATACACAGGGATTAATGTTGTCTCTTCCAATGAAATTTTATATTTTTGATTTAAAAAAAAAAATCATCATCACATTGCAAACTATTTAGTATACAAAGAGTTGTTTTACAGGGATAGAAACTCCCAATTTTTGAAAACTCGCAATTAATTGCTAGTGCTCTTAAAATGTACTCGCAATTTCCAAAGACTTCTCGCAATTTAAGACTAAAAACTTCATGATAAATTCTTAATCATGTGTTTGGCTTAAATTTCCTATTCAATGCAATAATGACACAAAGTATAGACTGACAAACAACTGATACAAATAACTGGCAATTTTTTCCGAGTTTCCAAATTCTCAACTCGCAAATTAGATATTTCAACTAGTATTTTGCGAGTTTTATATAGTGAATTTCTAACCCTGGTTTTCAGTTCTGAAGTTGTACCTATAACAGAGCAATGAGGATGGTAATCAATCAGCACACTCCTCAGCAGTTATCTCCCTTTGTAGTTATAAATTATCTCCCTTTGTAGTTATAAAAAAAACCACTGAATGACAAAACTCCCTCTAATTAACCTTGTGTGTACCTAAATGCAGGGTCATCGCCTGTCTGAAAAACAACATTCTGACTAGCTTGGACTTGGTCTTTCAATATATATCATCACATAATTGGCAATAAGCGATTGTTTTTATTGCCCTCTCCTCGGCTTCCTTTGATCTTATCATTTCACACTAATACTCCATAACCAAAAAAGATTTATACATGCAGATTACATTATCCAGGAGTGTTACCATTCTGTGGATTATTTTAGTGGGCGATATGGAGCAACCAGATCCCCACACAGGAGTGGGTAAAACTAGATCCAGGCTACTGTGGGACGAAGCGCAGGGATCTGCTTCTGATCATGGGGGCCTAATTCATTGATAGCCGACTGATACAACGTGCATCTGCCCCAAAGGTGTTATAGGAAGGCTTGACTTTTTTTGAAGTAGAGGATTAGATCTACTTTTTAAATTCTCCTATCAACGGAGTCTAAGTGCTGATGGCTATTCAATACACAAAGTGTGCATCGAGCTTAGATTAAGAAAGAACTGTTTAGATACAATTCAGTCAGATCTTCTTAACTCTAAACTAGATAAATTCATTGATTGTTTTAAGTTTCCCATAGGGTAATTTTGAAGACCTCTAAATTTGTTGTATTGGAAGGCACACAGAAACGGGATATTTTTTGGGCCCTAAGAGAAACACTTTTGACGTCAAACCTGTATGTCGCTCAAAACACTTGCTCATGTTCGCCAGTGCCTAAACAGTCAATTATCAGTGTTCTCTCAATATTTGTACGTGCAAAATATTGACAGTGAAAATATTTTTACTGGGTAATGGTTAACATGAAATTATAAATTTTTCACCTTTAGAAGTTAAATCACTGTACTTCAATTATTACATAAATAGATGAAGGAACACACCAGTGTTGAATCAAGTAAAGGATTTGTCAAAACACCATTCATGCTGCCTTTTCAAACTTTTTAAGATAGTGAACAAATTGGCATCGAGTAAGGAAAAAGTAAATTCATTACTGAATTACAAGATTTTAAGCAAACACAAATCAATTTTGCTACACGCTCATGAGATTCATTGACATTTTCAAGAAGTTGAATGTTTTCTTTTCCCTACCTCCCACACTTTTAACTGATTATATCAGGCCATTTTGTTGGGAGATTTACGGTTCCTGGTGGGCCAGAGAGGTGTGATCTTCTTCTAACTATCAGAAATTATTTATCTACCACAAATTTCTTTAAGCTTTGGATCTGCTTTTATTTTACTTTTCAAATATAAACTTTTTCTCTTAGCATTGATTTTTTTTTTTTTTTTTAGTAAAAATTATTACGAAACATTGTGATTCAAAACTTGAAAATAAACGCATAAATCTGAATAGTATTCGGAAATACTTAAAATTGTAAAACATTAGATACTCCATTTTCAGTATACATGTAGATTTCTTCATTTAATGTATCAACACAGGTTAATTTTGAATCTGCAAATTCTATTAGCAATTTCTTCACATTCATTAGTGCTGGATCTTCCTCAAATGTCTCTATTTCAAGCACAGATTATTCCATCTGCTATGCCAAAGATTCAGGATGACCCGTGTAAATACCCTAAATTAGTCCAAACATCTGCCAGCCTTGCCAAAATTAACAGTATTTTTTCTATCAGTGTCTATTCCTTATCTAGCAGCATCTAAATAAACAATTTATATTATCATATCAGATTCTATCCCAAATCTCTGTCAACAAATTGTTTATGTTTTCATCTGTCTGAGATTAATAGAAGGGCTTCCCTTAATAGATCCAAAGGTCACACTAGCTTTAACCCTGAAATCCTCTCCTGCTGGCTTCAACCAAGCTTCCTTGTTGCCACAATGCAATTACATTGTGATTCTTTGAATTAAGTGTATCATTAAATGTACATGGGCCATATTAAATCATTAGAAACACATGGAACTGAATTAATATTCCTAACACAACAGAAGTCAGGTCCATAAATTTTAACACCAGTTTACGCAAATTATTGTGGCAGTGCATTTATTTACAACTCATGTGTGTCAACGTACTAACAAATAGCGAAGAATGGCACACTCTGACAGGAACACATGCATAATTCATACATATTTAGAAGTCCAAGCCAAGTACCTTAGATATATCTTACAATTCTGAGCTTAATGACATTTGTTACATTAACAAAACTTTTTTCAAAAACGAAGAAAACTAGGTTTATGTTTTTATACATCAAATGTATATGATTTACCATATGGCATGTAATTTATTCCCATAATTTCTCAATTAAGTCCAAAACAGTCAGGGAAATGTATACAGTTATAGGAAAGGGCAATACATTTCATCCACTTCATAAATAGAAAAACTACACTCTTTATCTTTAAGAAATGTTATATTTGTATTTATAACAACTTTACTAGGCCAAAAAACATAAATGAATCCATGCATCTATTTTTCTTTTCCCCCGTAAAACTTTTTTAAAACAGAA
>CAJDSM010016003.1:0-18363 GCA_903981925.1 Ostrea lurida
GTCAAAGGTTACATTGGCTGTTCCGTTTAAATGAAAATATTTGATATCAATTTAAAGTAACAAAATGGCCAACGATGAAACAAAAATAGAAAGCATTTTCTTGTTCAATAATTAACCTGTAAGTTCACTAAACGTAATGCTCAGCCAAACATTAACGCGCCCATTATCGGTCCCCATATATCTTCAACATAGCTTAGCGGTATCTTATATACCAAAATGAAACTCAAATAAAAGGTAAGTAAAAAATAGCCAGGAACAAATTCTAACAATTTCAACAATACCGGGAAGTAGTTCTCGCAGTTCCGAAGATAACGTATATCCACGCGCGAAAGGATGACGCTAAAAACGCGAATATGTAACTAGATTGACACAAAGTGTGTCTTCATATCTGCAAAGGATAAGCAATGAATTTCTATAGAAATTAAGCAGAATACGCACAATAAATGCGAATATTATTCTTTGGCGATTTATTCATGATGTTTACGCGAATATTTTGTTTTATATGTCCAATAACTGGTAAGTTTTTTATATTGCCAGTAACTGGTAACTGTATTTCTCGTTATATTTCCAGTGACTGGCTGGTTTTATGTGGAAAATTCCCAAACCAAGGAACGGAAGTGGATTAAATTTCCGGATAAAGATCCACTCTTTCAGGATATTGCGTCCACCAGATCCTAAGTCCATTTACACACTACTGCTAACATGTAACTGTGTTTATAAAGCACAGCTCAGCATGTCGGGAACACCCCTTTATGGACAGTGAATTTACCCCAATCGAAGTTTATATGGGATATACTGGAATCCTCTTGTTATCTGTTTATTTGATTTTATCGAGGGATAGCTTTTATCAAAACTTTATGTATATATTATGTGAATAATAAGTGACGATGATGCTCCTTTTATTCTGATGTATATTATTTTAACACTCAAGTTATAGATGTTGTTCCATTGGAGGGCTGGGGGTATACGTTGTCATTGTCCAAAATATGTATTGTAAACCATTTATTCTTCAATGAGCACAAAAGATTAAGTCGAACGATTGATATGAAACACGTCAGACGACAATCTAACTATTGACAGATTGCATTTGTAATTTAAACTATGACGAATATATAGCCCGTAACTATGTATGTATTTATTCAAGATCAAGGTTATTTAACATAATCGAAAAGAATTTATTTTTCTGTCATGTCATGAACTGAATTGATGTCGAAGTCTATTCTTGGTATCATTTTCTTTTTCACCCACAGACTTGAAATATTTTTATTAATAGCGCGAATAACTAGCCATGAAATAATTAAATAAGACAACTTAAAACTAATGAATTACGACATGCATTCGACTCAAAGACAGGTGTACAATTATTTGCAACCAAATCATTTTGTAAAAAAACTATTATTTATTTGCAAGGAATCTATTGAGACGAAATAGTTAGAAGCCCCATTGATATCAACTTTACGGGCCTGTCTCTTGTTAAAATTGATCATACGGAAAATCATGCTTACTTATGGAACAGTTTTATACTTCTAGATGAAAATCACTTTGATGGATGTCCGTCCCGAGATATTATAAGTTAGTTAGACGTATCTTACTCCCTCGAATTAAACAACCACAAAACATGGAAATTTCTGAAACGTAGGAGTACCTCCCCCTTGCAGACTCTCCACCTTACTGGCTATGCTAAAGATTTAGACTTTGAGCCTTTCTATGAAAAGTTTATTTTTTATTGTCCTAGGCTTTCCAAACTTTTAGGTTTTAAGCATAACTGATGAAAAATAATTTTTGGAAATGTGTCACATACATGTAAGATGCACAACATTAGTATCACATGTCTTGACAATGGAATATATATTGAATTGCAGTGGTAAAATTAGAAATTTATTTCAAAAATCAAGAACTGATTTTGTTTACCAGTATGGTCTGTCATTGGGTCAAATGCTGTTTGGTGTGTTTCATAGCCATTGCTAAGCCGTTTTTCGTAAACTGATTTGACTACGGATTACTCCGTTTACCTGATCAAGACAATGGGTGTAACCGGTCGACAGAATTTGCTTACTCCTCCTACGCACCTGACTCCATCTCTGGTGTGTCTGTGTCTGCCCAGCTCTTGTTTTTGTATTCTTTTTGGGAATTACGAGATTGATCACTGTTCGTTATTTTTACCTTTGAATTTGATGATCATCGCCTGTCAACTCGACGTGATCCGACTCTTTTAGTCAAGTTGATAGTATGTATAATTTAACAATCACTAAAGCTTTGATATGTGACTCTTACGTGCGAGTACGTCATTTCCGGATTGAAATTCATTTTTGAATGCCGGTCTGATAATATAATAATGTTACATTTTGCGTGTACTATGCCAAAATAGTAGTCAGGATTTTGACGCATAGTCAACGAGCCGTAGGCGTGACGTCACCCATATCGTCTAGTGAAGAACCTGCATATTCATTACCAAGTATATGTTAAATCGAAATATTCTACGCCACAATTTATTCCTATAAGAAAACTATGTTTAGGATCAGCAGTAGTGTCCAAATAGTTAAAGTAGGTCACTACAAGGAGACTTGTACACTATAAAACGTCACACGATGGCGATTTTAATGTTTTATGAAATTGCATCGATCAGCCTGGTTGCGTATCATCATACCTTAGTGGTTAAATTTTCGGGCTGGTAAAATGCAGATCCCGAGTTTAAACCCGCCAAAAAACTTGTTATTTACTGAAGTGAATTGTTGAAAATCGTGTTTTTGTATCCAAAATAATTATTGTGCATTTTCCACCTTTTGGCAGATACACTCATTCGTCATCGTATATCGTATCTTTCATATTTCATTTAGTGATGTATAGAGAAACATTTTCATAGTGTAACGAATTACCTTAATTAAGGTGCTTATTTCGCAATCTTAGAGAGACCTGGATAGATTCTCGGTGACAGGTCAAACATAGGCTGGTTGGTTGTCTGATTTACGTCCCGTCAAACTTTTTCACTCATATGATACGTCACTCGTTGTAGATGAAGTAGCCTACCTCAAATTAGATTTATGCTCTGCGCTCATATCCCTAGCAGTTCGGGTTCATTTACGCGCCAACGTCTGCCATGACACTGGACCTCCGTTTTTAAAGTCATATCCTAAAGACCCCTGGTTCTCACATCTAAATGCCGTGCGCTAAGCGAAGGAGTAATCACTGCCTTTTTTACGTTTTAGGTTTGTTACAGTACTACTTAGAGCTCTTGATTTGCAACCGGGAAGTCGAGCTTGAGCTACGTATCATAAGCTCGACTTCCCAGTTGCGAATCAAAAGCTCTAATGTGACAAGCACAGGACTTTAAACATTGAGTGTGACTGTTCCTTCAATAAGGGACCCGCAATATAAGTGAAAGGCATAGGTTACCGCAGAAAGCGATGGTGAAGAAATATCTCAGGCTTTATTTGATCAATATACAAGACAATATGATACAAAGATTTTAATGCTTTTCGGAAATAACTGTAAAGAACAAAACCAGTATGTCACAGGGTGCATGATTTGTTTTTCTGTAAACAGTCATCTTCAGATTTTAAAAGTACACTGTGATTAGTCATTGCGGCACACGAGCAGTAAACATTAAACACCTAACCTCCATCTTGTATTGCACCCTTTAGAATCCATCGATTTTGATCTATTTCAAGTACTGTATAACATTCACCTTGCCTTCATCGCGCAGGCCAACCCACAATCTACCGTGGGTGTCCAAATCCAGCGCGCAAGGCATTGAACCAAAGTTAACATAACACAATAAGAACTTCCCGTCTTGATTCAAGACGTGCATGCATTCATTGTTGCCATCTGCTACAATGATAAGATAGGAGGAATCGGTCACTATGACAGCGGGGTCAAACGGTTTTTTTCTTGATGCCATCTGTCCGTCATATCGAGATCGGACGTGACCGTACCTGTCAATGACCAGCACGACTCGGGCATTAGGGTCACTACAGCAAATAACTCCATTATTGCTTTCTGTCAGGAATACCATGAAGTTGCCTTCAACAAGTATTTGACTACCCTGCTCGTCCTTTTCTATTTCTTGTTTCAACGTGTTCTCTTCATATCGCAAGATTTTGCGACTTTTTAGATTAGAGTGTAAACACTCATCGAGGGAATCCCCCCGATTTTGTGCAGCAGATTCCCCGGGGATGCCATCTCCAGGGTGTTTTGAATAATGTAGTCATCTTTCCATTTTTGACAATCTTTACATCTCTGTTGTAACAATCGGTAAATATGAGGTCCCCATCTCTCGTTACTGTGATGTCATCAGGTTGATGAGGACATGTGGTGATAACTCTATCGACCTCTATTCCTTTCATATTGTAGCGTCTTATGATTTTGTCCCGAACTCCACTAACCCAAACTTCATTTGTTTCAGCAATGGCAATTCTGAAAAGGGGTTTTACTGCCGTTGTTACATTGGCCAATATTAGTGCAGGACTCAGTAGGACCCTCTTAGGCAAATGAGGGAAAGCTGTGGTTAAATCCGATGTCCTCACGTGCATCAATGCCGCTTCAAAATCCCCGAAGGCAATCCTGATTTCCTGGTCATGAAGAACATGTGTTTTCAACGACGGAATATCCATTTCGCTACCACTGGGTACATCTCTATACTCATTTATTTGGGACTTGTAATTAGTAATATCAAGTACTTTGTTAGACGTGCAGAATTTCCTTATTGTAGCTGAACTGTTTTGGTCATGCTCAAGATACTTCATCTCCATAAGTTTATCTTGAATGTGGTCTTAAGAGATGCTCTTTGGTCCTCCTTTGAAGATCTGATTTTAGATCTAAATGTTGTTGAAAATACGATGATAGCTTCTTGCAGACAGAATTGGGCCTTTGTTTTTTTCGCCTTCATTTTCCAATCTGTGCGTGTTTTTGTGTCGCCCTTTAGGATCATGCTCTCAATATATTCTTTCGTTCTGCTTGTACTTTGGGTAAAGGGCGGTTTCTATTTCTGATGTGTCTTTTTCTATCAGCAAATCTCTGGACATCGTGAAAAATATATTATTGGTATTTCTCCAATCAAGCGTGTCCCTTCATGAATCGCTGATGATACATTTCATGCAAAACGCTTGAATCGCATTGTTGGCATTGGGCTCACATCTTTGATCTGAATGAGTTGCAACAGAAGCGGGAAAAGTAAATTTGTCAATCCCCGCTGTCCCTTGTACGGGACAATGGTTCATGCTTCAAGAGTCTTGAGCTTCTCCACGTGCACAACTCACACAAGTCTCCACACAAGTTAATTTGACAGCTGTTACAGTATTGCTGTGTGGACTTATCGGGCAAAGCGCCGCAAAGTTATCAAAAACTGGCCTTGTTCGAGGCGGTAGCAGCCATTATTCTTGGAAATGTAGTTCCAACTGAAATTAAAGAAATCGTTTTCAAAATATATTCCATGTCAACACAAAGGCAATTCTCATTTTTGACACGCTCGCAATTTATATAAAACCATTAAAGAGGTCAATGTTTGGAACATGAAATGAAGATTCCATATGCAATTCTAACAATAGTGGACCACAATGCTCACCTGAGTTGTCTTGTCCTTGTTGCTTCTAATCACAACATACCCACACTCTTTTATCCAAAACAATTTCTTGCCCTACAATATTACCTCAACCTAGCCCCTTTGGATTATGATTTAGCAAACGTGGTGATGCTTCAATATTGATTGGACTAACCTTGATCTTCTAATGAAGATTGTTTAAAATGTTCCCTCAATATTCATGAATAGGTGTAGATAATAGACAGTGATCGATCTCTCAACTCCTATAAGTAATACAAAATTAAGAGCTGGCCAACCACAGGGCCCTAAATATACCAGGTCAGTTGCCCAGTTGTAGTAAGCATCCCCTGTCGACCGATCACACCTGTCGCGAGCCAAATACGGTATTATCATCGGACAATCGGAATAATTCGTGGTCACAATCTGTGTATAAAGAATGACTTGGATATATTGAATCCACAGAAGGATAAAACTGGTTGTTATCAACAGATAATTTGTCGTCGATTTATATATTGTCACTTTTAAAGTCCATATCCAGATCTTTTCCCAATAGGAACTTCAACAGACAGTTTGAAACCTTATCACCAAACACTAAGACAATATTGCTAATGAGGATCTCTAGCATTCTATTCTAAACTTCAGAGTGTCTGTGCTTAGATTCATGTATTTGTGATACTGCTACTGGTGAAAATATTTTTTTTTCAAATTTCAAGGTATTGAAAGACCGCTTGATTAGTAACATATCATAAAGTTTTAATTATTTTTACCTAAAAGCTTAAAACCACTCTGTCACGTGATGTCACAACTGCATTGCCTGATGATGTTTACATATCATTATGACTAATCGTGGTCCTGATAATGATAAGAAGAAAGATCTCACACCCTACAGTGTAAAAACATGACTCCCTTTCGCGACCCCACCTGTCCCTCATGTGAATAAATAAGCTGTACTACTTGATGATCCTTGCATATTAATACTATATGTGTCCTATTCACCATCTAAAACTTGAATCCCGTATTGAGACTCCAATCAACAAAATGTTTTAAACACGCTTACATCTGCGGATGCTTACCAAATAACATGGCAAAGCGAAGCACAGCTACTCCATTGAGAAAAAAAATATATTTTAACGTTTCCCTATATATTCCCATATAATACCTTTCTCTATTGTAGCATACACCCTGTCTCCAGCTGGGGCCGTCACGTGAACAAATCTTTAATGCGCGTTACAGGATGATGCTCGGGCATCACGTGAACAAAACTTTAATGCGCGTTACAGGATGATGCTCGGGTATTACTTCAACTAAGATTGGCCATACTGGTCTTGGGAAGACTTTTCTATACATGTGTATATATACCTGTATAAGACTTTCATGCTCTATTAAGACCCTACTTTATCCCTGGGAGTTATTTGATTCCTTAGTAAGGTTCCACTTTACCATGCTTTGAACAAATGTTACTATCCATTCAATAAAAAAAAACTTTCACATAATGATATTTCCTGACACAGTGCCTCCTGAGAAGACTTTAAACAGACGTCAAAATCTTCATTAACTACTTTTGAACAGATTATGTAATTACCATAGGAATGTTTCATGGCAAATTTAATTGAGATTGGCCTTGGATGAAACCGAAAATGTAAAGGCAAAGACAACGAACAGTGACCATCTCTGCTCCCAAATATACAAAACGAAGAGTTGGGCAACGACATAGAGACCCCTGGAAACCCAAAGCGCGGATCAGGCTGCCTAGGAGGAGTTAAAGCATCCCATGTTGACTCAGGTCACACCTGCCGTGAGCCCATAGTAGCTTGATCAGGTAAAGCGAACAATCCGTAGTTCAAATCAGTGTGTGAAAAACGGCTTAACAATGGTTATAAAACACATCAGACAGCATTTGACTCAATGGTAGGTCATATTGATAAACTAAATTGTTATACTGTTGAAATGTTAGAAGTTTATGGAAGGACTAACAGCGAGACAGACAACGAACAAAATATTGTTTATCAGAGAAATTCTTTCGTGCTAACAAAGTTTCAAGCACACTGGAAGAATAAGCACAGCAGCAATTATGCTACGGAAACTAAACATTATGATAGATTCCAGACATTCGTTACGAAATTCAGATGTGTATCGTTCAAGAAACACAGCATAAAGATGTAATTACCTTATAATCCTTAAGTTCTAAATCAACTCCGTTCACTAGGGCATTCAAATGATCTTGTGATTGAAACCAGGAAGAATTGGAAATTTAAAAGTTTCATTACATGTCTTAGACCACCTAATATGACAATATCAGCAAGGCTAAGTATTGATTTTCATTAATTTCGAAATTTAAATCCACTCACTTCGCCAATCAAATAATCTTGTATTTGGTACCAGGAAGAATTGGAAATTTAAAGTTTCCTTTATATGCTTCAGGCTACTTAACATGGCAATATCAACAAAGCAAGTATTGAAATTCATTCATTATTGGGCAAAATTAAAAATGGGAGGATTGCAAATTCTGCTGTTCCCGTTGAGCACTCATATATAGACTGGCAGGTTTGCGTTGTTTTCATAACAAAATATTACGACAACGGCTTTCCTTCTCTAATATATTTCAGAATTACTTTCATATCTATTGAAGAATTTGGTCAATTATCATTTATGAAATTTTTCCCTGTTTTAAAGATTTCTTTACCGTTGATTTTTAAAGTTTGGGTCTTAGCTGGAGCATTTTCCTGTATTAGTACATCATCTTATACCCAAATATTAAATGCTGCTGAAATACGGAAATACGAACCAACACAGATTGTTGCGCCTTCCCTTCATATTGATTTGGCAACAAAAGAATGTTTCCCGTTTTTGTATTAATTTACCCAGAATTAAAATATACCTGCGTATACAGATAAAATGAATAAGACAACGCAATTTACATTTAGGGAAAAACGTATGGTTTATTGAATAACGAAATACTTTTTTTTTCCCTTTAATTCACAACAGTAAATATAACTATAGAACACACCAAACGGTGCTCGTCGTGGGGGGGGGGGGGTCAATAATTATGATATAAGATACATATATTTGTATGTAGGCCTCTTTCATCAAATCAAGTATAAACAATAACAAACTGACGAAAAAACACATACTTCTGTTTAGCAGAATGCATTACAAACAGACAGCTGTAATCCACATGTATAACAGAGACATCTAATGAATTGTTCTGTACTGGAAACCCACGCAAGGTGGTCAATTTTTTTTATGTCGTTCTCTCTCTGATTATGCAATTGGTGTTTTAATAATTTTCTCTGTTGTACTTAATACCTAGCAATCACAGTTTCTAATCACAAAGGCAGCGTGGCAAGAAGGGTTTGGGGTGGCAGTGGAGATCATTTAAAAATGAAAGCCTGATCATTGCCTGAAAACGGAACCCATGTAATAAAAAAAAAGGCCCACACACATCCCTCCCAAAATCGATTACAGATTTAAAACGTATAATTTTCTTTCAGAGCACACTTCCATGATTTTAAACCTCGCGGGTTTTTTGTTTTGCTAGTCAAGAATTTTCAGAAAATCACTGCCAAGCTCCTTCACGCCGCCACGTGCCTGAACAACCGGCTGTTTGCAGCTTCTTCCTTTGTTCAATCAACTTTTTATCTCTTGTTTACAGCCATGTCGCACGTTCAATGAGTATTTTAACAGTCTAATCTACCCAATATTTACGAAAGCGTTTTACAGTTTCAAACGTTTACACAATTTATTCATCCAAATCAAACGAAGCATCTGTAACAATACTCCAATCACTATGAACTGAGATTCATCTTCCGTTCATTAACAGAAGCAAGTGATGAGTAAATCTCCCGATATTTCCTATAAACAATTCACTGTTAAGCAATACAATTGACTCGAGTCCTTACATACAACATACTATTCTAAATGATTAATAACTCAGAAAGACGGGAATGTATTCTAACCCAATATATAAGATAACTACAAAGCTACTGTAAATAAATACCTATGGATCATAGTAATATAAAACTGAAATGATAAAGATAGTATACAGAAGTAAAAACAAAAAATACTATGAGAAGATTGGAGAACAAGAAAGACAATGCTACAAGAAAGACAATGGCTAACAAGAAAGACAATGCCTAACAAGAAAGACAATGCTAAAAACAATAACGGCAAATGGACCGGAAGCTCTGTTTCACGTGTAAGCTGTGAAGTTGACGAAGAATTCTAAACAATATACGTATATATATATACAATACACCCGGATATATCTATACCAAGACCCTAGTGATATCTAAACAATGTAGCTGGAAAATGACTATGTGACACGGCACGTTTCTGTTTTGCAGTGTATAACCTATGTATTTTAGTTTTATTTATTTAGTTTTCATCATATCTACTAGTATATGTCTAAAATGTATGCATGTATCTTTAAACTACTTAAAAATAAATGTTGTAGGCAACATAGGACTTCCTGTTTTCCTACCACACCTTTGTATACCGGAGGCGATAGTAACTAGTTATAAATATGTCAATTTTTAAGAAGTCACCTAAAAAGCATAAACGTCCTTAAGAACGGGTTAGAATGAAACTACTGATGGTGCTGCCAGCATGGACAGCCTTATAAACTACTGATCATGCTGCCAGCATGGGCAGCCTTGATGTTTAGAGCAAGAAACTTTTTTTTTAAATCAAAGCTCCCTAATCTAATTCCAAGATCCGAAATGTTTGATAGAAAGGCAAGCAATGTGTATCCACGAACGTCAGTATACAGTGTTCTACTCTTCCACATTTAGTGTGGAATAATTAAATAGCGCCCAGTTACTGATAAACCAGTATAATCTATTGTTAACGCCCTAATTAGCAGTACCTAGAAGACTGTCATCACTCCCGAGTCTACGGGTAAACTGACTTGTGGTCCATGTTTTGTTATCAATCACAGCTATTTTGTCACCGATGTAGAAATATCCAAGGCAAATAAAAAGTCAGCCAATCCTGACAAATATCTTCTTAATAATGTTTCTCTTAAAGCACTTCCAAGTACAATAAATTTACGACATGTACATATAGTTTGCCACATTTGCTGTCTTTAGTCTGTGGGTGACTTTTTCTCATTATTTTGTCAGTTTGCATGTAAATATGTAAATGTATAATGTTTATTTGTAAATATCTATCGTTTACATGTAATACCTATTGATGCATAGCACTTGTTTGATTGAAGTTTTTGTTTTCATTTTGATTCAATGTTGATACATTACACATTGTGTATGGCCTCTTTTATCATCTGATTTAAACATTATATGCTGCTGGTTTTGTGTTGTTGTTTGAAATTTTATTTCTCGTTAATGCACATTTTAATTGGCCGAATTATTAATTAATCCACTATTGGGAGTGTATGCAACATAGAATTAATCATTTTAACAGTAGCAAAACATGATTCCACCGATTGTCATATTTACATAACTCATTCTGTGGAATGTATCAATCTAAATTGATATTCATAAACAGGCGACAACAGATATCAATAAAGTTTTCATATTCATAAATGGTCGACTACAAAGATGACTTTGATAATACAAATGTTCACATCCCTATGGAGACAATTCATCATAAAACATAACAAATAATACGCAATATAAAAAACCCCAACATTTCACTATCACTATGGTATTTTTGAGCATAACTTATTCAATACATGGTACTCTCTGAGGAATGCGTGGTTATCTGTCAGTATTTTGCTCTCCCTGAGGAGGAGGAGGGTTTGACCCTTGACCTCCCGTGGGTTGGCTGGGATTCTGGCCAATCACTTGCTGCTGCGGCTGACTGGGGTTATTCATTGGGTGAGAAGGATTGTTCAGAGGATTTGCATGTTGGTCATCTGGATTCACTTTGTTCTTTTTATTCCTAAACAGTTATAATTATGTATTTAATAAAAGTCACCGCATTAATTAAGAACATCTTAATCCACGTGTGCTTTATTTTCACGAAAGATCCGGCCTAGTAGTTATTTATAAAACTTTTTCGAGCACGTGTTCATAATCAAACGTGCTTCAAATCGTGATGAAAGTTTGAAAATATAATTTTCAGATTCAAATGCAGTACATGTTCAAGATTTTTTAAGTATGCTTCGCCGATTGCTTAGAGGTGTACTCGAAGCAAACATGGCTGTGCATGAACAAATATACTGGCACACAGTATGAGTTTGAGCATGAGTACGATTAAAGAGACCATAAACTGAGAATAGACTAAATCAAGTCAAGATTATGATTACGTTTATACCTTAAAGATTGATCTAGCACAGATGATTTTAAACAATTCTACAGGTATTTCATGCCCTTTTTTTATCAAATGAAAAACATTACTGAAAATTTCATGCATTTATGAAAATTATTTCGAATGTTAGCTGGATTAGAAATATTGTAACTTTTAGTATGGTCTTGGGGTCAGAACTTTGAAAATTATGAACTACTTACATTTTGATGAGGACGAGGATGATGATTACGATGATGATGATTCCGAGGACTGCCCCCACAACAGCTACAGGAATCACCCACGACTGAGAGGTGCTGGTGGCAGTAGGGCCCTAGTATAGAATCAGACAAGCATCAGACGGATTTGTGTAGTTAGTCATTAAACAAGTTATAATGCTTGTCTTCGATTGATTGTTTTACATCCCGTCGAGAATTTTCCACTCATATTGAGGCGTCACCAATTGTAGGTGAAGTACCGAAGATTTTGAAGTATGCTTAGCGCTATCGGTTCGAAAAATATTAATTTTGTTACATTGTGAATAACAGTCACACTTAGCCTTGACGAATATTGATGTATTATGAACTGATAAGATTTGCAATATGATTTATGTAGTACAAGGTTTCTGATTGGCTTAGATCTAACAAACTATTAATAATATAATGTTTCATTCACGACCATGGGCCTCCAAGATCAATCAACATATAGTTTTTTCAACATCAGACATATGATGAATTCGAAATTGGCAAATGGGTACAATTGGTTATTATTTTTATTGTCCAATGTAAATTCGCGTCTCTAATTAGTTTCGATTAGATCTTGTTCTCTAGTTCGGTTCAAAACCCCTTTTCGAAATGTTACCAGATTTTAACAAGTTGATCTTTTCTTGACAAGCAAACATAAAATTTGGAATGATACACTATGATACATCTTATCGATATAATCAGATCTTCAAAATAATACTCTACCGTGGACTGCGCGCTGACAAGGTATATCTGCCCCGTCGAGATACTAAGAGTGACGCCTAACTCCGTCTGTATTGTACTAACCAGGTTCTGTACAATAGCGTTTTGTCTGCAAGTAACCATATATTAAGTTCATCTTAAGAATTCTGTCTCAACAATCAAGTGATTTATTGTTATATCTACAAGTAACCATATATTAAGTTCATCTTAAGATCTGTCTCAACAATATTAATCAAGTGATTTATTGTTATATCTACAAGTAACCATATATTAAGTTCATCTTAATATCAGTTCTCTGTAATAATCAAACAGTTCAAATATCAGCTGGCCACGATGTCTCACCAAATTTAATGGCAATTGTTGTGTGGAGTCACTACCGAACAACTTTCGTTTTTGCAACAAGTTTAGTTTCAGGAAATGAATGGTTGCCATGGAAACCATGCACTTCATTTTTCATCAATTTATCATTCAAAATAGAGACCAAAATTCCTATTTTTGTACTTTTTTAATTGCTCCCAGCAGTATTTTTACATGCTGTAATAGCAAAACGTCACAAGAAATGATAAATACACACAAAATGTCTTCCTAACAATACAAGAACATTTTATAAAAAGATAATGTAGAATTAGTATATTATTGCTCAAAGTTTGGGTATTTTGGCACTGTGCCAAAATTCGAAAAAAGTGGTTGAGATGGCACTTTTAATACTCAGATTTATCATCTTTGCACACTGATATTGAATTGCCGAGTTATAGTATTAGAAAGAAGGTATAACACAGTCTTGAATTCCATAAAAACTTTTATGGGTAAATGAATATTTTTTAACAGTCGTTGTTTTAAAAAATGCTTAAATTTGATGGAAAAAAGCAGACCAATGAATCTTTTATGGCGAGTCATCATGGGCAGCAATACTATTTTCAGGAATATAAACGTTCTACTAACATTAATGATAGATAAATGTACATGAAACACAAATTGAACACTATTTATTGGTAGTCATGGGTGGAAACCAAGAATTTTCTTAATGGGGGGGGGGCTCCACCAATTTTGGTTGGGTTTTTTTTTAAAAGGGGTGGGGTGTCCACTTTAAAAATGCTTTAATTTACCTTTAATTTGGAAAATTTTTCTGATGAAATGGGGAGAGGGTTGCAATCATCAGAACCCACCTTTGATCCGACACTGACAGTTCATTTTACACGATATATGGTGACCACAATTAGCATCCGAATTTCCTCTGTCATCTATATAATACAGCTACATGTACTTGCGACAAATTTCAGCTGACTATAAACTTCTTATACCATCTTAAATGATGGCAATTTCACAGCTTAAATAATTTTACTATGAACTATATTTTTGTCAATATTCAAATTAAATAACAACATAAAGAAATAGGCCTACACATGCATTCGAATTCATTCTGAATATTAACTGCCAACCCTCACCCCCATTTTTAATGCTATATGTAATTTTCTTCTGCCTTATCACATCTTGATTGAAGGGATCATTTGTTTGGTTTTATATTTTGTGTTTTTTTTTTCTTCATTTATTTTTATTATTATTTATTTTTATTGGGGGGGGGGGTCTGGGTTTTGATTTTGTTTGTTTGTTTGATTTGTTTTGGTGGGGTTTTTTTGGTTGTTTTCTTTAGACTACATTAAATTCTAAATAATTTTTCGAAGGTCATTTATGACAAATATCAAGGTTACAATAGGCAAATGTCGACATACATTTTCTTGTACAGTGTATTATGTGCACATAGCCATCCTTGTTATGAAAGGGAATTAGCTTCAATTTTTTTAAATCGTATTTAAATATTTTAAATATATTCCATTACATAAATGCTTTTCTAAATATCACCAAGCTTTGTTATCAGTTATTTGTATACAAATTTGTCAAATGTCCCTCTCATAAAAAATGACAACAGGTTTTCATTTCTTAATGTCGATTCATTTTTAAAAGCAAAATATGAAAGATGAATCTAACATAGTACACCAAAGTGCTTTAGTACATGCTTGTGTTATTAGATAATGCAAGAATGTTTCGTAATACTGTTGTACACATCACTGACAAAATTTGAAAAAACTGTCAATTCTTGAAATCATAACTCGGATAATTCCAGACTGCGTTGACAAATCTGAATATTCTGGAATCCTTCGGCTTGTTCATCCTGGTTATATATATGTGTGGCTAGTCGACATTAACTGATATTGTAACCTGAATTTAAAACAGAAAATGCATGTAGAATGAACTATACCGTAACACACAGATATCACATACATACATATATTTCAATTCTATCTATGTAATGCTTTTTATAAGTTTTTGCACCAATATTTTTTCAATATAAAATGTGCAAACTTGTTCCAGTATCAGAGCTATCCTTATAGTGCTCTAACGTCATGTTTATAAAGCGAGAATCTACCGTGTAATAAAGTTACCACATAGCATGGTGGGGGTTCGGGTTAGAATAGACCCCCAAAAGACAGCATTTTAATTGGGAGGTTCTTCAGATGAGACCGCAAAATACAGAGGCATTGTAACACAAGCTCGTGTGACACTGTTCTGTTTTAAATTGGGAATGGGGGGGGGGGGCAAACTTCTAAATGTGGCAAGCAAATAAAAAAAAGATAAAACAATAAAACACACATAGACACTGTTCTGTTTTGAAGGGGGGGGGGGGGTAAATGTGCATGGCAAGCAAAAAAAGGGGGGGGGGAGGGGGGACATCTAAACACAGTTTTGTTTTGAACTGGGGGAAAAGAAGGGCAAACTTCTAAATGTAGTAGGCAAATAAAAAAGGTAAAAAAAAAAAAAAAAATAGCCACATAGACATTGTTCGGTAACTACTAGACAGTAATTCATTACGCTTGAAAAAATCCTGATAATAAGTGGGGGTGGACAAAAACAAAGTTTTGCTGGGGCCCCTCCAAAGGGGGGGGGGCAATTATTGCCGCCGGCTTCGACGCCCATGCGATATTTAATTTACAGCTGATGGTATCTTAATTTGAGTAAAAAAAATAATGGGACATTAATCAATCAACAACCGATTAACCTTGAGTATCTGATGATCTTGGACTCTACGATGACATCTACATTTTAGCCTCCCATCAACCTGTAATTTGTGTGATATTTGAAAGATGTCGGTTGAGTTGAGGCTGCAGTTACTGTCTTTTTATTAATGACAATTGCAAGTGACCTTGTATAATTTCATGGATCATTCACACTTTCTGGTCCCTGTGTTTTTAAAATATATTGTGGCAAGTATAATTATTGATATAAATCCTGCCGCTGAATAAGAACTACATCTCTAATAATTTCCATAACTCCAACATTTACCAATCAGAATTATTCAACTGATTCACAAATTTTCTATTCTAGATTTGACTATGAATGACCTTGAAAAAACTATTCTGGAATTTAGGCCATTCAATATATCTGTCTATAAATCAAATACATTACGGGGAAAGGAGCTAGCCTAGCGTATTTTCATGATAGATAACATATGCATTGTTAATGGAGCAACTGTGCACATATTTTATAGATGCATCAAACTTTCAAATAATACACAATGAACCTTTTTCGTTGTTTTCATTTTCGAATTCGAAAAATTCTCAGACATGATCACATGTTTCTGTTTTTCATGATCAATATTACTATAAAACATGTACAATGTGCCATTAAATGAGATTCAATTACAAATATAATGGCGTCATATGACCATGATTTCATTTACACACATTCATTCAATCATATCATATCATGAGAGAAGGAGGGGGTGAGGTGGAAAAAGCTTATTTTTCCAAACAACAAAAAATTTTCTTAAGAAATACTCTGGGACAACATCAGAATTAACATTTAATTTATCTTGAAAGAAAATGAAAATAGGTAAATTGATTAGTGGTAAATAAACTACATTCAAATTTTCACAATGCATCAGGGGATCACAACTTCTACCCCCCCCCTCCCCCATTTGGCCTTAAATTCATTTTTTAAATTAGAGAATGCTTAAAAAATAGCTACTTATTCATCTAGCCTAGTAAAATAAACAAATAATGATTGTATACATTTTATTTACCATGATCAACTCATTCACTGAGAAAATGTAACATGTTCATATGACGTAATGCTATGCAATGTATCACACTACTGGCGATATCTTACATTTGCGGTTTTCCAACTGGCCATGAATACACTTTTCAATAGCAGCAATGTTTTGCCAAAATAAACGTTCAGATAGCTAAATTCCATGAGCAAATGGAAATGCAGCCCCGAACCACATAACAGCGTAAATCGGTACATAAAAAGACTGCTAGTGACACGTTTTGCTTTGAATCATATTCAAAACGGTTTATGTATCGGAAAATGTCTTTGGAAACTACTACGGCAGCCTGTTTTTATCAACTCCTTGCACACTGGAATACACGTCAGGCACATATAAAGTAATGATCAAAGAAGGTTTTAAAATGCTCAACAAACACATTTTTTGGTATGTCTTGCCTTTCCCCTCTGTTTATCATTCACTACTTAATTATCTCCTAAAATTAGAAATTCCGCAAAGGAGATAACACTCAGTATGCAAATGCAACAAATTCAAATTTTCTTGTGCCAATTTTCTATTAGGAAATGTCATTTACCCCACTGAGTTTTTTAATCTGGTTGGTTATCATTTATTTATCTTCTTCTGAATTCAATATTTGATTGTCTTCAAATCAGTGTGCTTTTCGTCGCAGTTTTGGTCAAAACATAGTAAAATTGCTAATTTTTGGTCATTTTTAGCCTTTGAATTAATGAGCCGCTGCTACAGTAATGGGATTTAAAATTTCCAATAGCATTTTCATATTTTTTTCAAAATTGTTACTACTTTGTTTCAATAAGGTAACATAAAATTCTTTGCCAAATATCAAATATGATTTTAATTAAAGCAATCTATTTTCTTAAACTAAAATTTTTTCCTGTGTTTTCCTATATAAATAGCCCGTACCATGGAAACGACTCACTTTCTCAGAATAAGTGGTATGAAATTTTTTTCTTAAGTTATGGTAATTTCTATTGAATTAGACATTCGACAGTGGAAAATTTTAGTGCGTGCCACCATATTTTGATTGTTACAGAGAACTGGTATTAAAATCTGTCTCAACAATCAAGTGATTCATTGTTATATCTAGAAGTAACCATATATTAAGTTCATCTTAAAATCTGTCTCAACAATCAAGTGATTCATTGTTATATCTAGAAGTAACCATATATTAAGTTCATCTTACGACCTGCCTCAACAATCAAGTGTCTACAAGTAACCATACATTAAGTTCATCTTATGATCTGTCATATTGATATTATATCTGCAAGTATCCCTATAAATTATTTTAAAAAATCATCTTATGATCTGTCACAACTTGTTATATCTAAAAGTAAACATTAAGTTCATGTCAATTCCTTCCCAAAGGTGATAANAGCAGACATATACATGTAATATCTGTAGTAAAGCCATGTCAGATATACAGATGATCTAAAATAGACTTACTGTTGATCTGTGNGGCAGACATATACATGTAACATCTGCAGTAAAGCCATGTCAGATATACAGTTGATCTAAAATAGACTTACTGTTGATCTGTG
>CAJDSM010016004.1:0-12068 GCA_903981925.1 Ostrea lurida
TAAAGGCGACACAAAAACACGCACAGATGGAAAATGAAGGCGAAAAACAAAGGCAATTCTGGCTGAAAGAAGTACATAGTATTTTCAACAACATAAGATCTAAAATCAGATCTTCAAAGGAGGACCAAAGAGCATCTGCCATCTCTTAGCCCACATCATAAGAAGTAAACTAGAGATGAAGTACTTTAGATGACCAAAACAGTTTCAGCCACAATAAAGGAATTTGGCAGAGTCTAACAAGTACGTGATATTACTAATTACTAAATCCCAAATAAATGAGGTACTAGAGATATACTCAGTGGCTAGCGAAATGATATTTCCGGCGTTGAAAACAAATGTTCTTCATGACCAGGAAATCAGGATTGCTTTCGGAGATTTTTTGAAGCGGCAATGGAGTGTACACGAGCGACATCGGAATTTACCACAGCTTTCCCTTCATTTGCCTAAGAGTGTTGTTACTGAATCCTTGCACCAAATTTGGCCAATGTTGCAACGGCAGTAAAAAACCCCTCTTTTTCAGAGAATGCACTTGCTGAAACAAGATGAAGTTTGGTTAGTGGAGTTCCGGGACAAAATCATAAGACGCGCTACAATATGAAGGAATAGAGGTCGATAGAGGTTGTATCACAACATGCCTCATCAACCTGATGAACATCTCAGTAAGAAGAGAGGGGACCTCATATTTACCGATTGTTTACAAACAGAGATGGTAAAGATCTGTCAAAAAATGGAAAAGATGACTACTTATTCAAAACACCCTGGGAGATGCATCCCGAGAACTCTGCTGCACAAAAATCGGGGGGATTCCTCGTGAGGTGTTTTACACTTCTAATCTAACAAGTCGCAAAATCTCTGCGATTTGACAAGAACACTCGTTGAAACAAGAAATTAGAAAAGGATGAGCAGGGTAGTCAAATACTTGTTGACGCAACTTCATGGTATTCCTGACAGAAAGCAATAATGGGATATTGCTCTGTAGTTGACCCTAATGCTTCGAGTCGTGCTCGTCATTGAGGAGGTATACGGTCACAGTCCATCTCGATATGATGGACAAATGTCATCAAGAAAAAAACCGTTTGACCCGCGGTCTAGTGACCGTTCCCGCCAATCTTATCATTTGTAGCAGATGGCACAATGGAATGCGTTAACGTCTTTGACAAGAACGGAAAGTTCCTATTGGTTATGTAACACTGTGTGTTGGTCAATGCCTTGCGCGCTGGATTTGGACCACCCAAGGCTAGATTGTGGGTTGGCCTGCGCGATGAAGGCAAGGTGAACGTTTTATTACAGTACTTGAAATAGATAAAAAATCGATGGATTCTAAGGTTACAATACAAGACGGAGTTAGGTGTTAATTTTTACAGCACGTTTGCCGCAATTACTAATCACAGTTGAACTTTCAGAAATCTGAAGATGCAATTTTAAAAAAACAAATAATGCACTCTGTTTCCATACATGGTTTGTTGTTTACAGTTTTCCGAAAAGCATTAAAAACTTGTATTATATTGTCTTGTATCATTGATCAAAGGAAGCCTAAGATATTACAATCTTGGTGTCTATTCTGGATTATCGGATGGCATCTGTAAGCTTTGTGAAGAGTACGGACCCTATTGCCTTTCACTTACATTGCATATATACAAGTCGAGCTTGTTGCTAAGAAGCACGAGCTGCGACTTTGCGCGTTTGCGATCAAAGCTCTTCCGGACAAACCAAAACGTAAAAAATAGGGCAGTTTATTGCTCCTTTCGCCCTTCGGTCGGGCATATAGAAGGGAAGAACAGGGGTCTTTCGGATATTGACTTTAAAAACGGAGGTTCAGTGTCATGGCAGACGTTGGCGCGTAATGAACCCTAGCTGCTACGGTATTGGAGCGCAGAGATAAATCTAAATTCTGAGGTAGGCTTACTCACCTACAACGAGTTGACGTATCAATATGAGTGAATAAAGTTTGACGGGGACGTAAATCAGGACAACCAACCAGCCTGTGTTTGACCTGTCACACGAGAATATATCCATGGTCCTTCTAAGATTGCGAAATAAGCACCTTGATTAAGGTAACTCGTTACACTTATGAAAAAAGTTTCTCGCTATCATCACTTAAATGAAATATGAAAAATACGATATACGATGACGATGAGTGTACCTTGCCAAAGGTGGGAAAATGCACAATAATTATTTCGTGATATAAAATCACGATTTTCAACCGCATTCATTTCAGTAAATAACAAGTTTTTGGCGGGTTGTTTGGAACTCGCGATCTGCCGTTTTACCAGTTGAAATTCAACCATCTTAAGGTAAAATTATAAATGGCGTATAGTAACAAGTATGAAACGTAATCATAGTCCAAAAAACACATACAAAATCGAAGTGTAGGGCAAACACGGACCTTCGGACGAAGGAGGCAGGAATCAGGTGCCAGGAGGAGTAAGCATCCTCTGCTGACCGGTCCACCCGCCGTGCAGCTCGTACGTACCACACCACAAAGGCCCGTATGATGATATGCAGACCTGGCTGATCAAAGGCAAACAATTTCAGAAAACATTTAAATCGCAATTTTGTGACTTTTAGTAGAGTACAAGTCTGCTGTAGTGAGAGAATTTAACTATTTAGATGAATATACAAGTTTTTTCATCTGGCGATATGCGGATGCATGCCTTCGCTTCGTTGACTATGCGTCAAATCCGCTGACTGACTATTTGGATTAGTACACGCAAAATGTAACATTAATCAGACCGGTTATTCAAAAATGATTCAATCCGGAAATGACGTATTCGCTTCGTTAAGAGTCACATTACAAAGCTTTAATGACTGTTAATCATACATGTATTCAACTTACAGAAGAGTCGGAGTCAGTCGAGTGAACAGGACGATGGTCATCCAAATTTAAAGGCAAAAATAACGAACATTTATCATTCTCGTAATTTCCCAATAGAATTACAAAAACAAGAGCTGGGCAGACACGGACACATCCAGAGGTGGGGCCACGGTGCGTGGAAGGAGTAAGCAAATTTCTGTCGACCGGTTTTAACATCCATTGTCTTGATCAGGTAAAACGGGTAATCCGTAGTCCAAATCCAGTTTACGAAAAAACGCTTGTTAACATAGGCTATGAAAACATCAACAGCATTTTGACCCATGACCAGACCTACTGGTAAACAGAATCAGTTCTTGAGTTTTGAAATAAATTTCTAATTTTACCAACTGCAATTCAATATTATATCCCATTATACATGCTAAGTTAACAAAGTACATAGTTGACTGGCTGTAGAGACTCTCGGGAACTAACAGTCCATGTGCAGGGGGCCTCGGCCCAGTGGTTACAATATAGAAACTTGTACATGTTTTATCAAATTTTGATGCACCAGATCGGCATTTCGACAAAATTGTGTCTCTTTTCTGTATTTTCTGATCATACCAAATGTTGGAATTCAAAACATGCATTAAAATATGAAGAGCTAAAAAAAGCAGTGCCCAAAAGCTGTAATACCCAAATGCATGTACATTACATCCTCAGGAACGGATGGACCATCCCAACAGTTAGCGAATATCCACCCTGGAGTATAATAGAAGATAAACATGTTTGATACTAATTTTTGTTGCATCGTATGTGACACATTTCGAAATATAATTTTTCACCAGGATGCTAAAAACTTAAAAGTTGGGAAAGCCTAGAGAAATAAACAATAAGACTTTCATAGAAAAGTGGCCTCAAAACGTCTAAATCTTTAGCAATTAGCAGTAAGGTGGAGAGTTCCTGCAGGGGGAGATACTCCTACGTTTCGGAAATTTCCAATGTTTTGTGGTGTTACATTCGAGGGAGTAAGATTACGTCTACTTAAAACTTATAATATTCCTCGACGGTACCATTCTCAACAGTGATATTCCATCTATGAATTTAAACTGATTCCATAAGTAAGCGATTGATTTCGGTATGATTATTTAACACAGAGACAGGCCATACAAGTGATATCAAATGGGCCTTCCAACTATTACGTCTAATAGGATTTCTGGCAAAATAAATTAATATGATTTGTTATCAATGATTTTGGTGCAAATATTTGTACAACCTGTCTTTGAGTCGAATGCTTATGTCAGTAACTTAGTTTAGTTGCTTAGTTATTTATTTCATGGCTTAGTTATTCCGGCTATTAATAAAAAATATTTCATGTCTGTGTTGAAAAAAAAAGTTTAAAAATGGATACGAATAGGACTCGACATTCAATTCAGTTCACTGACATGACAAAAAATAATATCTGGATCGATATTGTTAAATAACCTTGATCGTTGGAATCAAATACATACATAGTTACGGGCTATTATATTGTCATAGTTTAAATTACAAGATGCAATCTGTCATATAGTTAGATTGTCGTCTGACGGTGTTCAATATCAATCGTTTCGACTTTAGTCTTTTATCTCATGAAGAATAAATGGTTTACAATAGCTATTCTGGCAATGACAAACGATATACCCCCAGCCTCTCACAATGGGAACAACATCTATACTTTGAGTGCTTAAAAATACTCTACAATCAGAAATAGAAAGGAGCATCATCATCACTTATTATTCTTCGATTAATTAATTACATCAAAGTTTTGATAAAGCTATCCCTCGATAAAATCAAAATATGACAAATAACAAGAGGATTCCAGTATATCCCATATAAATTCGATTGGGGTAGATTTCACTGTCCATGAAAGGGTCTGTGTTCCCGACATGCTGAGCTGTGCTTATAAACACAGATTACATGTTTAGCAGTAGTGGTGTAAGATGGGACTTAGGGATCTGGTGGACGTCAATATCCTGAAAGAGTGTGATCTCTTATCCGGAAATTTATACCACTTCCCGTTCCTTGGTTTGGGAATTTTCCCCACATAAAACAGCCAGTCACTGGAAATATAACGAGAAAGTACAGTTTACCAGTAACTGGCAATATAAAAAAACTTACCAGTTATTGGACAATTAAACAAACTATTCGCGTTAAATTCATAAGTAAAATGCCAAAGAATATAATCGCGAATTTATTTGTCGTATTCTGCGCTTATATTTCTATAGAAATTCTATCGGCTTATTCTTTGCTAGATTGAAGACTACGATCTTTGTGTCAATCTAGTTACATATTCGCGTTTTTATGCGTCAATCCTTTTCGCGCGTGGATTAGTAACGTTATTGCTTCGGGACTGCGAGAACTTACTTCCGCGGTATTGTTGAAATTGTATAGAATTTGTTCCTGGTTATTTACTTACCGTTTTATTTGAGTTCCATTTTGGTTATAATAAGATACCGCTAAGCTACTGTTTGAAGATATATGGGGACCATAATGGCGCGTTTAATTGTTTGGTGAGCATTACGTTTAGAGAACTTACATGTTTAATATTGACAAGAAAATCTTCTATTTTTGTTTCATCGGTGCCATTTTGTTACTTTAAATTGATATGAATATTTTATTTAAAACGGAACAGCCCCAATGTAACCTTTGACCTAGACGACGCTCCATATTTGGTAAAGGTCACACAGACAGGTGATACTAAGAACATTCAGATCGAACTGGATTGCAGTAATTAAGCATATATTCATTATCGCAGATGAAAGCAATGTCAATTTGAAAAGAAATATAGGAAAGGTTCAGTGAATGTAAACATATTCTATATTTTACGCACTTTGAAAATATCTATAAGCATTAAAATTCGTACTGAACGTTGCAAAAATGGAAAGAAAAAATGCCTAACCCGGCAATTTTCTGCAATGTTGGCGACCTTCATACCCCACTTAACAAATTTTGGAAAGTAATTGATGATTTAAATGATGTCCTTCTACAAATGCTTTCATTCCATTCTAATTTTGATAACTCAAAAGAAATACAAACGTTGGGTGATTTTCGGAGAAGCCGTGCAGACTCATTTGTTAGACACAATGTCTCTTGCAATTCCTGTCTATACGTTCTAATTCACACTCTGGCTAGATCTTATCACAAATGCAAAGACGAGTGAACTGAATAAGTCTTTAAAGTCCATTGAACTTGTTTCCATTGTGTACCGTTATGTAATAATCAGAATGACAGCATAATAGGCCTTAAGCTTGAATTCTGGGTAAAAACAGGAAATTTAAGGATTGTAATCTATGCAACGGTAACTACGTTAATAAAGAATTCAACTAACCTGGATCCATCCCACGTTTGTCAAACATGGAAGGAGTGGAGTTTGATGTTGGTAATGTTAGTGAATTGGGAGGACGCTGGTCGAAAACAGGACTGTCGTTTCCTGGGACGTCAATGAAGGGACCCGTTACATTTCTCGTGCCAACTAAATGTTAAAACACTTAGAGATACATATTGCAGAATTCAATAAAAATTGGCGAAGTTAATAATGTGTCAAACGTAATCATAACTATTCTGAATACATATAATCTGCACTATAAGTGAATCATGAAATGAATTCACATGCGGAAAACAATTTTGATTTTACTGAAGAATGCTCTTGTTCCATTCAGATAGTTTAGACATTTAGTCTACTATTTTCGTGAACTGTTTGATAATCTACCGTTTTCAGGATTTATTTTGACTCCAGATGGCGACACTGCACGAGGGATATTTGGACTTGATGTTGTCCTATCGGAGTTCTTGTCCTTTGTTTCTTCTTTTGGATTTCTGTATACACAAAGTACAGATTGGAAAAGGAGATGACAAGCATTGATGAATCTTATAGCAGAATAGTGAAAACACGGTCAAAGTTATCAAGGCAAAGAATAACGAACAATGATCATCTCGTAAGTCCCAAATAGAATACAAAAACAAGAGTTGGGCAAGACACGGACCCTGGAACACAGAGGTGGGATCAGGTGCCTAGAAGGAGTAAGCATCCCCTGTCGACCGGTCACACCCGCCGTGTATAAAGAATGGCTTAACAATTCTAAAACACTTTCAGACGATCAGCACTGTTATGGTATTTATTTATAGTAAGCAATCCATGTATTTGTGTGTTACTTACTTTTTCTTACACCATTTCCGTTTCCAAGCTAAAAATATTAAAATCGCCGCTGCAAGCAATGCCAGAAACAAAATGGGTAAAGTGACTGCAATAGGAACTACATGGTCTTCAGTCGTATCGCTGATGGGCGCCACTTCCGGTACATTAGTCTGTTTTGGTGGGAGAGAGTATCCGTCTATATCCACGATAGAAAATCTGCGCTTCACATCGGCGCTTATTCCTACACAGGAAATTATATGCATTTCGTAACCAGATACTGATTATGGTAAATAGTTGTTCAACAAATTTTGATTTGAATTATTGCAAAGTTCCGTGCAGAATGCTTTAGGCATACAGGTACAAACACACTGCCGCATTGTTCTGAGAATACATCGCATTAGGAAGAAAATGTGCAATCATTTTTCGGAAAATCTCTTCCACACTGTTACTACTTTAGAATTAGAATGAAAGGTTGCCTTACCGTCTGGTTTTAGTAAAGTCAGGACTTCTGATGTCTTAGGAAGGGTTTCGGGATATGAAGGTTGTAAATCCAATCGCATAAGATCATTCTCCACAGCGTACAAGTGAACAATCACCGAGCTGGTCAGTAGGAAATGTGAATATTATCAATAATATATGAATCCATATGAAAAAGCGATATATATATATATATATAGATGAGAGAATGAGAGGAGAGAGGAGAGAGAGCAGAGAGAGAGAGAGAGAGAGAGAGCACTAATTGATATAAGAATTCTCCAAATTATAGAATATTTATAAATGGAAATCGATATTTAATTACTTATGTACATCAGAGATGCTTCACTGCCCACAAAGTATTCTTTGGATTCCTCACACAATCATTGTATCAAAGCTCCATAATTATGTACACATGCGCCAACGATTGTAAGAAGAATTTCTAAGATATGTATTTCATTTACATATGAGTATGTAGACAGTTTACCGGATTATTTATATCTGAATACGCAGCCATTTTATCTGGAATATATATGTATCACATGTATGCAGACCATTTATTGGACTATCTTTATTTGAGTGCACAGTCCAATGAAACATTACCTGTCCCTCTCGTATATGCACCATTTCTGACGTAGGCAGAAGGATATCTGAGACTGATGGCGGCTTTAACCCTGATCAGAAAATCAATCTCCTGTCTGAGATAGTTATCCTTCGTCAGGAAATTTTTAAAAGAAAAACACATTCAACTCCGCTTGGAATGTGTCTATCCTAACTTTAGCACTAACTGATGACGTCAGCCTTGGCTCTCCATTATCTTTGACTTGAGCATTGATGAGTACTGGGATCGTTAAGGTCAATATCTAGCCGGATGTTGCCCTGAAATGAACAAGGGTATAATAAAAGTTATTTGTTGAACAAATATTTTACCTGATCTTACCAAAATTGATTTATAAGTTAGATGAACCTGTTTCGAAATCCACTACGAAAGATGACTGTTCAAATGCAGGTTCCATGACGTAAAAGATCTCTGCGTTGTTTGTTTGGTCTCTGTCTGTAGCGCTTAGTCGTGCAATAACAAAGTCACAAACCTCAGCAAGTGGGGCCTCTGTATTATAAAACACGGGACGAAATTCGGGTCGATTGTCATTGACATCTGTGATGTATATTGTGACGTTTGTTGTGGCTGTCTTGGGAGGAACGTCGCCGTCTTTTGCGATGACAACCATTGATAGCACCTCGTGAGCCTCAAAGTCAAGAGAACGCTTAAGAATTACGTCACCAAATACGTCATCTACTGTAAAATAAAAGTCGGCCAGTAGTCCTTCACGGGAGGTCAAATCAAGTTCATACGTTATATCGGAATAAAATCCCATGTCAACATCTGTAGCAGCTGTTGTTACAATTTTGGTTCCAATAGAAGTATCTTCTGAAATCGTTTTAGAATAGAAGCTATTGTGAAATACCGGATGATTATCGTTTAAGTCGTTAACTGTTATTTGTATTGTGACTTCTGACGTCAGTGGGGGACTTCCACCGTCTTCAACAGAAATCGTCAGTTGATATAAAGATTCTGTTTCACGATCTAGTGTCATGTTGGTAAAGAGTTCGCCGGTAATCTCATCGATAAGAAAACGTCCTGCTGTTCCGATAACGAAACTGGAAACTTTGAATCTTAATTTTGCATTAATTCCTTCGTCGTCATCCTCTGCCTGCAGACGACCAACAACTGTACGAAATGGAACATTTTCATCCACGGAGAACTTGCGAGGCCCCGGTATAAATCTCGGAATACCATCATTAATATCTGATATTGAGACCGTAGCAGTGGCTGTCGAAGATCTTGGTGTCAGTTTCTGATCCGATACCTTTATAACTAAGTAATACACGGACCTTGTCTCGCGATCAAGAACTGATGTCACTTGAATATAACCACTGTATGGTTCTATCTTGAAGTGCGAATCGTGATTACCGGATTCTATGGAGTAGTGAAGCAAATTGGAGAGATCTATATCCTGAACAGAGATTTGGAAAACAACAGATTGTATAGGAGAGTTTTCTGCTATCATCGTATCGTAAGACCCTATTATCTGCGGAATGTTGTCGTTGATGTCATCAATATGGACCTCCAGAGTTACCGTTCCTGTTAAGGGAGGCCTTCCTTCATCTATAGCTAGGATTTCAATCTCGTATCTAATAGAGAAAAACAAAACAGGTTTAGGCAGATTGATACATGTAGATAAATAAAAGAGATAGAAAGATTAGATACTAGTTGTACACATACGTGAAGCATGAAAGGAATGGTTCGAAGTGAAAAATAATCGCTTTGATGTTCTTTCGAATCTCGCTAAAATTTCAAAATTTCTCTTACCTGAATAAAAGTTGGGTTACATTAGATAGTGATATAGATTTATGCAACAATTCTTCCTTATTGTTTTTAAATTGACAGTATATTTCCGAATTACTTATTTTGTGTCTCTCTGTCCAACGTCTCGTCTACTGTGACAATCCCGGTGGATGCGTGCACATTGAAGGGCGTGGCGGATGTGGCGCTAAACGAGAACCTGTTATTATTATCTGTCATGGAGTCGGCGTCCATAGCCGATATCTGTGTTATTACTTCCCCTATGGCGGTTGACTCTGACACAGATACCGAAAGTATAGCGGCCGGGAAGACCGGCGGACTGTCATTAATATCAAGGATTGTAATGGTCACGTGACACCGATCTGATAGGGGTGGATCCCCCATATCTGTGACGGACACCACTAGTTCAAACTTCGATATTTCTTCATAGTCGGCGGTGTCCGCTATAGTCAGTATTCCATCATTAGGGTTAATGGCGAAGTGAGAATGAACGTTTCCGGATTCTATGGCGTATCTGATTTCTCCATACTCCCCTTCTTTGTCGATGTCCACTGCTGACACTTGTCCCACAAACGTAGATTTAGGAGTTCCTTCATCAGTTGTGAATCTAGCAATACGAAAGAAAATATAATGATGATAAAAATCAAAACGTGAACCAGTGGGTTTATTGGAATAAGTAATTACTCAAAATATACTCACAAAAATGTATCTAGTGTTTATGAAATGTTGCAAATATCACAGGAAACATGTATCTCCTGATGTTGCAGAAACTCGATTTACGAACATTGTCTTGCCATGATTAAATACTACCATACTCAAATATCTGTAATGTGACATTTACTGTAAGTTGTTCTAATTCCACGGCGTAAATATTTCACGATTTTGAACAAGGGTATGATCGCGATGGTTTCAGCTTTACCACATAGAAATATCTACTTTAAAAATTATGATAATGAAAGAATTGAAGTATTTTCGATATATTATTCCCTACAGGTTTCGCGGAATGAGAAAATATCGTGAATATGGTGAAATTAAAAACATCGTGTAAATTTCCACATTTACAGTATTCCTTTAATTTGTGACATACTTACGTGTAAGCAGACTGAACAAACGTCACTGGTTCATTGACGTCATCCACATTGACGTAAACGGTAGCGGTGGACGTGAGCGAGCCGTCAGAAGCCATGACTAACAACGTATACAAGGAATTCACCTCCCTGTCCAGCTGATTCACCAGAAAAATGTCTCCTCTATAGAGATCTACTATAAAGTCGTTGTAGCTGTCTTTGAATTGATAGGAAACCGTGGTGAGGTCGACGTCATCGGCAGACACATGTGTGACAAAATGTCCTTTTCTGGATGTTTCGGGAAGTGTACTGTTATAAATACCTACGAAGATCAAGAACCAATGGAATGAGCAGGGATACAGTAAATAGATGCAGCAAATGATGCTGTTTAGTTTGTGAACAATGAAAACGAAAACGGCGGCGACGACGACGATGATGATAACCAACAAATGTAATGGTAAAGATGGTGAAAAGAACAACCTGAGCTGGTAAATACCGGGGCGCCTTCGTTCACATCCAGGATATTTACTGCCACGGAAACTAAGGCAGTAGATTGGCCATCGGTAACTTCAATTTTTATGTCATAGTAGGTCCTTGCTTCGTAATCCAAAGATTCTTAAACAAATCCATAAATAAATTGCTCAGGACATGTTTTTGAAAACCACATGCAATTCTTTGAATAAACAAAATCTAGAAAGATATACACATAGCACACTTACTGCTTCAATAAGAGTTTCCCTAAGGATATGTGTCAAAGAAGCGTCCTTCATTTGGTTGCTGCTGAATGACCTCATATTGCCTAGGAGAATCACCGTATTGTCGACACAATTTAGTCCATACGCGGTAGGTATAGATACATCTACAGATATAAAAACCCAGCTCTTTTATATCGAAAAACTTTCTAACATGATTGCATTATCGTCCCAACAAAATTCCAAAAAATTTCTAATTACGTCACTACGACCGTAGTTGTGGTAGCTCAATGATAGAACGTCTGTAAGTAGTGGTCGCTCATTCGTTATATAAATGCTAAGCATTTAGAAGAGGGAATTACTGGTCTTTGTGATACGACCTTAAGGAGGTATGCTACATCAGATTGCTTTATACTAAAACTGCATTTTTGACCAAGTAAAACCGGAAGTTTTCAATTTTCAAATATTCTTGTACATATCCTCCACTGTTTATTCGTATAAAATT
>CAJDSM010016013.1:2507-13556 GCA_903981925.1 Ostrea lurida
ATTGTTTAGGTACATGATCGAAAAATCACCTCAATTCTTAAAAGGTGTTTTTATCAATGAGAATCGGCATAGGTAATAACTTAAAATAAATTAAAATGATGTAAAGAATATTCCCTGCTGTTTAAAATTGTCGTACTAATATCTATCAAAATTCACATTGTTCACATTCATAAGGAATTGGCTATCATTTCAACTAGTTATAGACATCGAAGGTAAACCAATGGAAATGTAAATATTTATACATAGATCCCAATTTGCATGTACACTTTCCATGGAATTCAGACTTCTACATTTTGCTCAATATATATCCTGCACCTACCCGTAAGTCCCTCACTCTAAAGCTCAGCTCATCTATGAACAGGACAGGTAGGTAGTCACCATCTGGAGACGATCTGAAAAGGAAAATGCAAAACAGACTCTAACAGGGTTTTTCTTTTGACTTACATGTAGCTCTATAAGAAGTCAGACTATTTTATGAAATTTCTACAAAGTGGGGGGAAAACTCTGAAGGGAATCTATTTCTTAAAAGCAAAGAATCCTTCTGTCCTTCATGAAAACTACTTCCTTTTATGTTTATAAGATTAATTTTTCTGATTTTTAATCAGGAGTGTAACTTTCACATTTACTATTATGATTCCATATGACTCTACACTCCCAGAAACTCAACAAAAATTTCCACCGAAATCATAAGTGTAAATCATAATACATGTCTAAAAAGAATTGTAAAAATATTAGGCATGTTTTATTTAATAAGTATTTATGCAACAATTCAATGATATCATACTTGAAATATTTATAGATATCATGTGGAATAGCATTTCTATCCAATGCTAGGTATTCATCCATGATGTTAATGGTAACCTTCTGTCTCCAGTGGGAAATTGGAATGTCAGGTCTGGTGCTTTCATTCTAAACAAAAAACATTCAAAATTTATCAATATATAGCCGAGGAAAAAAAATCCAAATATATTTGTTTAGATCTAAAATTATGGAATACTAATTCAACAGCTGCAGTTTTTACTATGTAAACTTTGAGAAATACTGCACATGTACAAGGAAAATGATGCATAGAAAGTGAAAGCACTTCTGACCTTCGGTGTGTCCCCCATAAGACTAAAAACTTCTGACTTAGGCAGGCTGTAGGTAGTGATGGCAGTGAATCTGTGGACTGTGTACGGACTTACAAATGGATCCTGGCCTGGAGGCACCAAAAACACATGGAGGTACATGGTACCATTGTTTCTGACTTTCAATGGCAGACTAACATTCACAGTGCTAAACATAAAACAGTTGTTACATTAATACATGGGAAAATGAATTATCATAATCTGAATTAACATCTCATTTCTTTTAAAATCAGAATATCCATGAATTAAATATTGCTGGATGTGTAATTTAAATCATTTTCAAAATTTTCGCAATTACTGATGAAATTTTACTGACTTTTCTAGAGCACTTGATACATCCAGAGAGGAGTTTTTCCACACCAACTTCAAGTCTTTTTCTTTAACATATGAATATTTTGTAGATGTATAAACAAGAATCTGAAAATAATACAACAATTTTGATTCAAAAATATAATTTGTTTTTATTAAAAACAAATGTCTCCCTCCTCCCAAGATTGAAATTGCTTCATAATAATTACTCCAATGACCCCCATTAATATAGTGCTGGAATGGAGGAGGAGGTTGAGGCAGGAACATTGACACCTATCACAGTCTTTTGTGCATTGATGAGATGAATTGATATGAGGCAAATATTGTAGTATTGTTGGATCCACCATAACTTGAAGGAAAATAATTGGATCCTCCTGTCCCGACAATATGCACATCTACAAATGGCAAGGAAGCACTGTACAAAGTTTCAAGTCAATCTGATAAGCGCCTTAGGAGGAGAAGCGCTCGCAAGATTTTGTGTATTTTACACCCTCCAACCCTGTTGTATCCTCAATACCTTAAAGGAAAATAATTGGATCCTCCTGTCCTGACAATATGCACATCTACAAATAGCAAGGAAGCACTGTACAAAGTTTCAAGTCTATCTGATAAGAGGTTTAGGAGGAGAAGCGCTCGCGAAATTTTGTGACAGACAGATGGACAGAAAGTACAAAAACATGTCTCCCCCTGGAAGAGGGGAGACATAATTTAGCGAAATGCAGTGATACACACTTAACATACCAATTTCACACCAAGAAATATACATATCAGGTATGTCCAGTTTGAAATGGTTACTTTTGCAGTACTTTCTCATTGAAAATTTAGAATAAATAGGAATCTAGGATTCTCCATCTTTAAAATTTATTTGATGAGCACAAAAATAGCAATAATATGTTCTGGTGAAACTTTGTGATACTGTAGTATTGAATGTAAAGCAAACTAACATAGCACAGCACCTTTGGTAGCACCATGCCCTGATAAATTTGCCTAGACACATCCTACATTATAAACATCACCTCTACCATTGTCTCCATTAAATATCAAATGAACATCACCTCTAACTTGGGAGTGGGTTTTCTCGACAGATAAGGGTAGATGCATCTCCCTCCACTCGTACACTGTTCAGGGAAAAATATTCCATAAATAACGTACATGGAATGAGCAATGTATGCTAGAAATACTGCTGATAGTATTAGAGTGAAAGAGGGCTTCATCCTTATCCTCTAGCATTTGTTGTTTCTTCTTTTCATGAATGATATTTCATTTAACGTTTTCTGTAAAGAATCAAAACACATGATTAAAACAGCATGGCAAACAAATATCCCATTCTCATACATACGAGATTCATGCCTTTTTTAATAAAAGCAATCTCATAACCTCGCGCATGGGTAACAATATCTCATGCAAAAAAAAATCGCTGTTCAAAAAACTTATTGGGTCATTTTCTAATCAATGATGTCAAATTTACCATGTAAGAAGCTACACCACCTGTCAGTGTCCATGTCAAATTTTTTTTTTTTCAGTCCCAAGCACAGTGTTCTTTGCATTTGGGCTAGTTTTCCAATCTCCTGAACATAATGGGTCACCAGGTGGTAAATTTTTCACACCTGATCTACCCAGCGCATCTCAAAATCAGTCAAAACTCATAGCTTTGAATCCACACTATTGTTTCATGGATCTTTTATTTTGAAAATTTAATAAGTTTAAACGTAATAAATGTTATTGTAATAAATAATGAGTTACATCTGGTACTTATGAGTTTTATTAGGACCTTTATTACCTAGGGTACATGAAATCCCCTAAATGACCCCGTAGCACCTACATATGTGCATTAAAATGGAACCCTTTGGAATTAAGCTCTTCAAGAGCTTAATGGTTTATTGTTGGTATACATACGATCTATGTATAAACTGAAAAAGATTTATTCATAATATTATTATAAATCCTATATAAAAAATCTCAAACCAAATCACCCCAATCTCACCCTTAACTCAGCAAAATCTCACGCACAGACAATCAGATTCTGTCACATGTATGCATTCTGTATGAAATAGTATCTATTGAGATGTAAATGGTCTGTGTGGTTCTTGGTTTTAGTGTACACGATTACACAACAAATGCAGTTTTAAGAGTGTAAATACGACTGTTTTATTTTGATTTTAATTGTAAATATTGGGGTTTTTATCTGTCTCTTGAGATGCGCCAGTGAATACATACACTCTATGAGTCCTGCACTTGATGTGGTATAAGAATATATATGGTTTTAGAAAAGATTTTTTGACCACCCATAAAATTGCAGGTGATAGTCCTGCCATGGGCTAAAAGAATCTGGGTTGTGTGTCTTCGAGTGCGAAGACAAATTAAGGAGGGAGGAGTGTAGTAGCTAGGGCTGGGTAGCTCAAGAGCACCCGACTAATAATGCAGGGGTCCCGGGTTAGGTTCCCGCTTCAGTCAAAGATTTTCCCCTCTCTTCTTCTACAGTATAATATGAAACATTGAAAGCTTAAAGCTATAATACTGAACGATTAATGACATCGATTGGGCTACTACTTCTGCAGCCCGAGGCAATTCGGGTTAACAGTTTCACATTCAGAGTAAAAGCATATCGAAATGTAAATTTTCATATGTACTGTGGGTTTAGATAGATTTATAAAAAATTGAATCTCCAAATATTTATAAATATTTTTGATTCCCAAAACAAAATAAATTTAAAGGAGCAAACACCACGTATACTTCTGCAGCTTCTTCTCGGTGATAGGTAAAGTTGACTCACGAGAAGTTCCGAATAGATTGCATTCTACTAACAAAACTGGAAACTGCTAAATCCGTATTCAAACTTATAATTTCCTTCGCATTTGTATGTCTTATATTTCGGTAATTTATTAGACACACATATGTACTTACCATACAGGCACGTATTTTCGTTTTTTCGAAGGGAACACAGCCGGAGCAAATTCCGTAAATGTTTAAAAATAAGGGAAAAATAAAGGTTGTCAATCGTTGGAAGGGTAGTGACGAGGGTAGTGGTGGTAAAATTAAGCTTTTACTACTTCAAACTCATTCTTTGCTTCGTTTAAGATTGCATTCTTCTCATCCACAACTGATAAGGCGCGGGGGGGGGGGGGATATGTGGGAAGTAAGGGGGGGGGGTTGTACTGTCATACAGTAGTATAAATTTATTGGCCCATGAAATTATAAATGTGTGGGTGGGCGGGGGTGGGGGCTACTTATTCTATGTGGATGATATGAATTTAAAAATAGTATAAAATATACACTACATTTTAAATGATTTGAAAAACCTCTTTCCATCGAATTTCCAGGTCAGTCATTCAACTGGCCATAGCTATCTTCAGAAGGAGATTCTACATATACAAACTACTTATTCAGAATCTGGAGAGAGAGAGAGAGAGAGAGAGAGAGAAGAGAGGAGAGGAGAGAGAGAGAGAGGAAGAGAGAGAGAGGCAATTAATTATTACGAAGAAAGTAACATAGACAAATGGCCACCGTATGACAGATACACTTATGTATGAAGATCTTTCAAGTACGGATATACATTCAGAAATACTGAATACATACATTAACGATAGGGATCTAGTTAGCATCTTGGAGTACCAATTATAAAGTTAAAGTTGATCTCTTTTTATATTGCCGCCGCTATCAATAAGCGTTGACTTCCCTCTTAGCGCTAAGAGTGGCAGAATTCAACTATACATGACGAAATCCCCCTAAACATTGGACATGGCTTTTACGAGTAATTTATTTGTGATACTTGCATTTCTTGGACATTTTGGTAAGTTCAGATTGTGATTCTGATAACATGGGTGAGCGTGCTGAATTTAGAATTATTAATATCAATTAATGTGAATATGGACACGTTACTTATACTTTAGATTAGTTGAACGTTGGGAAGCAAACGTTGATTAATAAATCCAAAACAATAACTCCCCAATTGTTTCGCTGCAATAGAGTGCAAGGACTTTGGAAGTGTGGTATCAGGCTTTGACTGAGAATGATCTATGTGACAGTTTTTGGCGAGGAAAATAGTTGATGTAGAGCTAATAGTACCAGCAGGTAAACCAACTCAGTGGATCAGGGTTCGTCTTAGTCACGGTTTCCTTTCTAAGAGAGAGAGAGAGAGAGAGAGAGAGATAGAAAGAGAAGAGAGGAGAGAGAGAGAGAAGAGAGAGAGAGAGAGAGGAGAGAGAGAGAGAAGAGAGAGAGAGAGAGGGGGGAGGGGGGAGGGTCATGTACATTATTTGCCCACAGATTGTTGGACTAAAGAGTATAGAAATTCGATCTTATATTTTGATAATTTGTAAGAATATTTAACCTTACGTTCACCCCTCTTCAGGTTTGTGTTCCAAGTGCCCGTTTTCCTTTAGCTCACCCCCTGGTAGTAACAGCTGCTACTATTATGGATCCGCCACTACCAGATCGTGGGCGGATGCACGCCTCCGATGCACCAGTATGGATGCCGATCTCGTCAAAATTGAAGATTCAAAGGAGCAGGTATGAAAAAAAAGTTCCTCTGTTAGATTTACTGAATGGTATTAAATGTGAATGGATAGCCTGACCGTTTGTATCATCCCAAAATGCACAAGGATTATATAGTTCTATAAACGTTCGTGGATCAATGATTTTTTTTGGAGAGTGGTACATATTTGCTGTAAAAATTATTGAAGGATTTCGATTTACCAAATCACAATGTAAATTATGAATACTACAGTCAAAAAAGTTTATGTCGAATGATAACTAAGAAATATATAAGTAATCTACAGGCGTTTTGGGACCATGCAATATATAACGTTTGTGTCCCTATATATGCTTTGAGTAAAAAAGTTGGTATCCCACCACAAAGCATAATCAGAGACATATATAACATGTTATACATGTGTATATATGTCTTTGGCATAATTAAGAATTTTTAATAACAGCATCGACGGTACTATGAAATGGGTTTTTTCCATAACAGAGACGCACTGCAGATAGACAAAGTAATCCTTAAATAAAGGTTAAGAAGTGTAAATTAATTTTACATGATAAATCAGTGGCGTAGCTAGGACCTTGAGGAAGTATAGGCACCAATGAAGGTGAGGGGACTGGGGCCGCCCAAGACCCCCCAGCGGGTCCAGGACGGCACCCCATCGGGGGAGAGGGGGTGTTGGCTTCGACAGAAAACACATTTCGTGCTTTTGAGATCACAAGAAAACAACTTCTAGGCACATGTAATACAAAAAATTGTGGGTCTCCTTCAATGAAATTTCATTAGTGGAAGTACAAAAACAGTACTGTACAATCCATTTTAATTTGCTTTTACCAATGGTCTTTCTTAATAAGATTTTTAATATTTTCTCAGCTGAATCAAATTAAATGACAGGAAAATGTACAAAAACTATCCATTTTTACGCAATGATTATTAATCCACAACAGATTAGTGACGACAATTAGGGGCTTGGAAGAAAGGCTTAGTAATACTTCCTCCAGGGAAGACATGTGTCACCTGCCTACTAAATTACTTCATCTTTTAAAGTATCATCAAGGTGGAAAAGTATATAATTATAATTTTTCGTCAGAATTAAATTCTATTTCTGTTCAAGTTTACGAGAATGACAATTCATTTCAACATGATGATCGAATTAGATGAAAGATGAGATATTATTATGAGATGCTCGATGAGATGCCAGTTATGGGAGATTCTATCTGAAATGAAAACATATTGAATTAATTTTTAGGTTCTCAGCTTCTCAGTTATTTCTTCTCATGCAAAAGACAAATATTTATTCTCTAAGTTGCGTCAAACAGGGTGTGAACATGCCGCATTTTCGAAACTGCGTTACACGATACAGTTCTCCATACTGATGGTCTGAGCCAAATATCAGGAAACTGTCCTGAGTTGTTTCAGGGGAAAGTGTGAAAGAAATTATTTTGTGACAAATTTGTCTATTTTAAAAATATTCCAAGTTGCTTCAAATAGGAAGTTGACATGCGGCAGATTGGAAACTGCGTTACACGATACAGTTCTCCATACTGATGCTCTGTGCCAAATATCAGGAAGCTAGCCTGTGTGGTTCCTGAGAAAAATGTGATAGAAATTTTGTGACGTCGACAACGCAAGACGATCGCGACAGGCAGTGATTCCTTATTGACCAATTAAGGGCCTTAAAAAAGGCAACAAGAAGATTGTACAATGATATTTATAAATAATGCACAATTGAGGGAAGAAATTGTATGATTTAAAGGATTTGACACGAAAAGATACAGATAAGAGGAAACGCAGATACGGGGTGTTGGAGTTCGAAGTGTTGTACGGGAGTTGTTTGTGAGTTGTAAATGATATCTGATTGTTTTGAATGGTCAAACTTGTGTCTGGGTCAGAGAGATGAAGTAAGAGCCCACATATACATGTAGGCCTATAGGGAAAGCATCTTGTCAGCATCAATTACTTTTATAAGCAAAAATATGGTATTTTTTCTAAATGGCAGCTATACGCCACTGTAAATGCAAACATAAAAGTAGAATTTTATAGCATTGTGTGGATGTAAATGAGTAACATATCCTGACTGAGAATCGCATTCACATGGAGTTAAACGGTGGACTCTCCGATGAGCCCCAAGTCGAGGTAGAACTCAACTGTTGCCAAGGAGTAAGCATCCCCTGTCTTACTGTGAATGCTTGCGCTTTGAATTTGAATATGCAAGTTACAAAGGCAAAAACGGATGGAACATTTGCGAGGGATACAATCTGCTGAATATCTTGTTCACTTTTCTGTAAATCATTCTCTTGAAATCAATGGGACACATTTTTTTGCATTTTTGTCAATGAAAAAATAGATGTCCCATCCAAATTATCCACACACAAAAAAAATCATTGTCCCATGTCCTGTTGTCATAAAAAAGTTTTTGTCCCATCGTGTTTTGCACCTGTCCCACCCCGGTGATAAATATTACGTGGTCCCTTATATCAGTCAATGTTCTATACCTCATATGTTTAACACCCCACCCACTCCCAACTTTAATGTTTTAAATGAAATTATATTAATTCCAAACGTCAAAGACGATTATTCATTTACGCATTTTTGGGATCTCTTCTCTCTCGCCCTCCTCTCTCTCTCTCTCTCTCTCATCTCTCTCTCTCTCTCTCTCTCTCTCTCTCTCTCTCTCTCCTCTCTCTCTCTCTCTCTCTCTGAATGCCTGTGCTTTAGGAGCAATGAAATACAAAATTTACAATATGACAACATTCTAATTTTGTAAAATTTGTATTTTTGGCCACTCGGATATTTACAATAAGACAATTTTTTTTAGCATTTACTGCCATTTGGAAATTTACAATATGAGAATTTTGTTAGATAGTAAATATTGTCATCGATTTTGCGTCAATAAAAACCAGACAGTGAATAGAGATTCAAAGCTCACACGAATCTTTGACTATTGTTTGGTTATTTGAGTATGGTTGTCATCTTCAGTTTGCTCCATGTTGAAAAAGCAGCTTTTAAAATATCATTATGGGAAGAAAAATAAGCAAGTAATTTGTCACACACTGACTAAAATGCATGAATTATTGTCCTGATGATGTCTCACTTTTACATTTTATGAGAGAGAGAGAGAGAGAGAGAGAGAGAGAGAGAGAGAGAGAGAGAGATTATATTTAAATCCAAAATCGAAATGAATAATCGTCTTTGATTGTTACATTTGTTTTTGACAAATTAGAATTACTCATTCATAATTTCGTACGCCTGAAAATCCTCTTTCAGACAACCATAATGGATATACTACAGACCAAAGATGCACAACTTGCTGGCGTTCAAGAGTGGTGGGTGGGAATGAAGAGAAAAGATGATAACCCCGCGCAATGGATCTGGACTGATCTGTCACCGGTCAACGAGTCGTATATGTGAGCAACGCTTTAAGAGTGCATATATAGTACCAGTTTAGTGATTTACGGAATCCTCCCGTTCAAATAAATAATGTATATCACCCCACATCCCTCCTCTTTCGAGCAATAATAATTTTCACAGGATTTTCTTCAGAAGAGTACTGCTATAGCAATTTGACACAAATCGAGATTCTCTCCCCAACATGCAACCTGCAAGTAGCAAAAAAGTCTACAACTTATAACTGGACAGAGATAGAAATTCATCTTTGCTTAGGCATTTCAGATGGCAAACCTAAACTAAGTTAAGAAAATTTCAATCATCATATTGCTATATAAATAAACACATGTAATAGACCGAACCGCCACTAAGATACGTAATATTATACACAAGGCAAAGATCGTGTAATTTCGAAAGAGGGAAAGTACGTAAGACTGGAATTTAGCATTATAACTCTAAGGAGGTTATGTTTTCAGTTTCGACATGATTGTACTACATGTAGTTAGACGACCATGCAGTAAAAGTAAAGACTGGTGACTAATAACTAATATCTCATGAATTGATTGTAACACACAGCTTTAGGATCACTCTTCTCCTCTCGTTCATGATTCACTGCAAACACATTAGGATCTCTCACTCTCTCTCTCTCTCTTCTCGTTCTCTAAATCTCTCTTCGATTCTTCTCCCTACTTCTCTCTCTCTCATTCTGATTCATGTAACACACAGTTAGGATCCACTCTCTCCTCTCCGTTCGAATTCAATGCTAACCCACACAGTTAGGATTATATCTCTCTCTCGATCTGCATTCATGTAACACACGGCTGTTAGGATCACTCCATCCTCGTTTCTGATTCATTTAACACCAGTTAGATCACTCTCCCTCGTTCTGATTCATGTAAACACACATTAAGGATTACTCGTCTCTCTCGATCTGATTCATGTAAACACACAGTTAGGCAACACTCCTCCCTCGTTCTTGATTCATGTAACAGACAGTTAGGGAATCACTCTCCTCGTCCTCTTCGTTTGATTCATGTCAACAGACAGATTAGGGTCACTCCCCTCGTTCTGACTTCATGTATAAGAAGTTAGGATCACTTCCTCTCTCTCTCTCGTTCTTGATTCATGTAACAGACAGTTAGGGTCATCTCTCTCTTCGTTCTGATTCATGTAACAGACAGTTAGGATCACTCTCTCTCTCTTCTTGTTCTGATTCATGTAACAGACAGTTAGGGTCATCTCCCTCGTTCTGATTCATGTAACACACAGTTAGGATCACTCTCTCTCTCTCTCTCTGATTCATAACGAGTTAGGGTCACTCCTCGTTCTATTCTGTAACAGACAGCTTAGGTATCACTCCTATCTCGTTCTGATCATGTACAGAACAGTTAGGATACCTCTCCAAAATCTCTCTCGTTCTTGAATCATGTAACACACAGTTAAGGATCACTCTCTCTATCTTCTCTCTGTCTGACAATCATTGTCATCTCTCTCTCTCTCGATCTCTCTCTCTTCTCTCTCTCTCTCTCTCTCTCTCTCTCTCCTCTCTCTCTCTCTCTCTCCTCCTCTCTCTCATTTGATTCATAGTAAACAACAGTTAGACAACTCTCTCTCTCGTTCTGTTCATGTACACACACAGTTAGGATTACTCTCTCTCTCTATCTGATTCATGTAACACACGGCTAGGATCACTCCATCCCTCGTTCTGATTTATTTAACACACAGTTAGGATCACTCTCCCTC
>CAJDSM010016015.1:0-13688 GCA_903981925.1 Ostrea lurida
ATGATTACGTTTGACACGATGTTAACTTCACATTTTTTGTATACATGTATGATACAATACCAATTCCAGATTGAATGTTTGTATGAAGAAGTTTGTGTTATGTGCTTAGAATTATATATAAAAAAGTACTTTTCAATGGATCATCACTTGTCCATAGAAAGGGATATGAACTTTCTTTATCGTTATTTAATCATCGGTGTTCATTCTTCATTGTATCATTATCTTATTGATTTTTTAAAGAAAATATTTCATGCATCATGGACATGCATTATTTGGCAGAAGAATACAGTTTGCATCTGAACCATAACATTGTATGGAAAATTATATTAAACACGCTTCAAATCATTTACATAAGCAATCATGTTTTGAAATTTAGAAGAGAACAATCACGTGAAACTATGAAAAACTATGTTGAGGAGTGGATAGAGTAATAATACCAATGTTTTGATATTCAGATCAGCCTGTGCAGGGGAGAATGCAAAACTGGTTTCCATAGAAACAGAGGAAGATCAGCATGCTGTGGCTGAGATTGCTTACAGCTATCAGACTAATATCTGGCTAGGAATCAAATTCATGCACGTGTGTACTATATATCTTTGTTTGTATAATACCCATGGAAGTTCATATATTGCCTGTATAAGGTACTACATATCACGTACTATTGTTCAAAATTTACGTTCCAGAATGCGACCGTATTCATAATTTGAAGAACACCATTATGTAGATTTGTTTTTATTAGCTTGACTACTGAAATCTATTTTATGAATGAAATGAAAACTTTTGTATATATGTATGTTTTGTACTCAAATATAAAAAGGTGAGAATAATGACCATCAATCGTGATCAATTTAAAGAATCCTATAAATAATACAAAATTAAGAGTAGGGCAAACACGGACCCCTGGATACACTAGAGATGGGATCAGGTGCCTAGGAGGAGTAAGCACCCTCCGTTCACCGTCACGCTCGCCGTGAGCCCTACTAATGCGTTTTGATAAGGTAAACTGTGTAATCAGAATGTAAGGAATGGTCTAACAAGTGGTATGAAACATGTCAGACATCATACAAGCTCATGGCAGGTTGTATTTAACAGTATGACATTTAAATTCGGACACGACAAAGTCCAGACTCTTTGATAACCTTTTTGATATAGGTACAGAAGGAAAATTAACTGTATTTGATGGAATATTTTCCAAATAAGATCATTATAACGGAATAGAATGTGCGAAATGCTTACTTCAAGCGAGACTGTTGAAACTCTTGTAACATCTATCCATTTAGCAGTTGTTTGTCTCGATTTTAAAGTTCATCATTGGCAGAAAATGATCTCGTTTATTCTTTTCTGTTTTCTTTAGAAAATCTCTTCATGGTTGATCGTCAACAGACCTGACTGGGAGCAGCCTACTACTACTTTCTTTTGGCAGAATAATCTGAAAAACTTCAATAAGTAAGTACAAACCGATAAACACACAGACAAACGATTGACGGATGCTTATTAAATGTATTTTGTAGTTTTATTGGCGTTTTAATCTAAATTTTCCGACATTTCGTTTAGCACCATTGAGAACTGTGCTGCGCTAAATGTGTCGTCTGCAGACTTAATACATAACTGGTATATCGAAAACTGCACCTTTACAAATGCTTTTATGTGCCAGAAGCCTGCAGGTAACCTCCTAAGAAAACTGTTGATATGAAGTTAAACTATCAGTTCAGAGAAATGATATATATATATATATATAAGTATATTGAGTTTTTGAGAAAAAGAAATTATAAGAGCTGTATGTTTTACAGGTGTGTGTTCCAAAGGATTTGAACAATACGAGGAGAAATGCTTCCTGTTTAAAGAGAACGTCAAACAGTCATGGAATCAGGCTAAACTCTACTGTGAGACGTTTCAGAGCAACTTGTTGGAAATTGAATCGTAAGCGTTTAACGAGGAATCCATCTTCATCATAGTACAAAATTAGTTTTAATGAATTACCATATTATCCATTTGACAATGTGCTGGATCTTTCAGAGACGCAGAACAAAATTTTGTGACCAAAAAGCTGCAACAGAGAAGGTTAATTCCTCGACTCTGGATTGGCCTAAGAGGGAAACAGGCGACAAGTGAGTACACCCTCCCACACACACACACACTTTGGGGCTTTCATTAAACTTCTAATTATAAAGCTTCTGAAGATCTACAGATTGATTATGAGTCCATAAGGGATCAATATTCGTGATTTTACCCATATCTCTCTCTCTTTCTCTCTTCTCTCTCTCTCTTCTCTCCTCTCTCTCTTCTCTCTCTCTCTCTCTCTTCTCTCTCTCTCTCGTCTCATCTCTTCTCCTCTCTTCTAAAGAACATTTATCGAAGGATTCTTTTTTAGATGGGAGTTTAAGTCTAACCAAGGATGACTATTACTGGGTAATGTCACAAAGGACACTCGGATGCCGAACTACCTAAATGTCAGGCCTTCTGGAAGTAGAAACGCTTGTGGATACATTGATCCTGGTACGTTATATACAGCAATAACTTTTGATCGATACACATTATATGTACAATGTATTATATATATATTTATTTTAATTTATATACGTTATGCATAGATTGCTTGTTTTCTGACGAAGGGGAAAATATACAGCAGTCAGGTATAATGATATGCAGTATGAACAGATGATTCACAAGACGATTGGTTTATTTTTCTTTCCCTATTCGTCTTCTAGAACATTAACGGGTAAGCAATGAACACTTTAACAAGTATTGTTCCTTAATCTTATATATACTTCACTAAGGACCGATTCTCACATTAAAAAGATTATTTGTAAACAAATATCTGGACTCTATAAACGATACGAGAAAGTGTTATGGCAATCAGCAAATTGTCGACCATGAAGCTTAAGTTTTTGTAGAAGTAGATACTTTTATGACAATTTTAAAGTTGATAAGTACTGAGTATATTACAATCATATATGAATTTTATTGAGTAACCGTGCTTTAAATGTCGGTTGTTTAAGGTAGATCCGGTGAATGGGTATGGGGTTTGTTGGGTGATCTTCTTGCAAATGTAGAAGCATAAGTAATGAACAGTGATCCAATGCCTCGGTAAGTCCGTTAATAGAGAACAAACAAGAGGTTGGCAATCACGGACCCCTGGACACACCAGAGGTCGGATCAGGTGCCTAGGAGGAGTAAGCACCCCTTGGCCGTCACAGGGCGGCGGCCGTGGATGCCCATAGTGATCAGGTAAACGGAACAATCCGTAGTCAAATCAGTGTGTGAAAACGGCTTACAAATGGCTATGAAATCATAGACAGCATTTGACTCAATTGATAAGGTCATATGGCAACTGTCAGTTTATTCTATAATATAACTAGATCCAGTAGATGGGTATTCTTCTAAATGTCAGTTGATTCTATAGGTGGATCCGGTGGATGGTATTTTGTTCGGGTATGTTTTCATAATGTCGGGTGTGACTTGGTCAGCAGAGGATGCTTATTCTCCATGGGCACCTGACCTGCCTTCGCTTTTGTCGGAGGTCCGTGTTGCCCTACTTCGATTTTGTATATGTTTTTTGGATTATGATTAGTTTAATAGCGATGTTAAATCGCTTTTGTTGTTAATGGGTCGTATTATTAGGAGGTGAGTTCGGTAGATGGCATTTTGTTGGGTATGTCTTTTAAATGTCAGTTGATTCTATCATGAGGTAGATCCGGTGGATGGCATTTTGTTGGGTATCTCTTCTATATGTCAGTTTATTCTGNAATGTCAGTTGATTCTATAGGTAGATCCGGTAGATGTCATTTTGTTGGGTATTTCTTCTAAATGGTCAGTTGAATATAGGTTGGATCCGGTAGATGGCATTTTGTTGGGTATGTCTTCTAGATGTCAGTTTATTCTATATATAACAAGATTCAGTAGATGGATATTTCTATATGTCTATTGATTCTATATATAACTAGATCCGGTAGATGGTATTTTGTTGGGTATCTTTCTAAATGTCAGTTGATTCTATAGGTAGATCCGGTGGATGGTATTTTGACCTGCCATGCAACACACCTCTTCCTTTTATTTGTTATCATGATGTAAAGAATGGGAATGTGCAACCTCGACAATTCACAAGTAAGAAATTGTTAGACTTGTAAATTTCAAAGTACTAGTATAAATGGAAATTTATTTTGGGATGCTGCTGCTAATACGTATCATAATTCGCTTCAAACATTGATGTCGAAGAGGAAGATCTTTAAATTTAGGAGATATAAGGGATTGGAGGTCTGTATCTATTCCAATTGACATACTCCTTTTAGCTTTAACAACACCCAAAACTACGACAGTCCAGAGAACAACAACAACCAGAAAACCAGTTCCTACTGTAACATTATCAAAGAAGACAACTTCAATAGTAGTAACGTCCACAACAGAAACGACACCGACAACTACTACGTCAGGTGCGTCATTTTGAAATATTTTATGATTGAAATTGACCCTTTTAAAATTTCTTATCTGTCTTTTTTTCCTTGCGATATGTAGAAAAACCTGACATTCATTCTCACCAGAGAGAGAGAGAGAGAGAGAGAGAGAGAGAGAGAGAGAGAGAGAGAGAGAGAGATTAGGATTTTATCGTCTTGATTACCAGTATTACTTCCTTGAAAGGTAGCAATTACTTAATTACTTAAAGAGGAAATGTGAAAATGAACAGTGATTAATCTCATAAATCCTAGGGCAAAACGGATCCCTGTACGCATCATAAGTGAAATCACGTGCTTAGGAGCAAGCATCTCCTGTTGACCAGTCACCTCCTATACCTTGATCAGGCAAACGCAGTAACCAGTACCCAAAATCAGTATGCAAAATACGACCTAACAATTGTATGAAACATGTCAGACCGCATTTGACCTAATGACAAGTTGTAATTTATTAGAACATTATAACGACAATAGAATTTGCCAAGTGCTGATTTTCTTAAGACTGTTTAAATCTCTGTAACACCAACTTAAAATTCAGTGGCCTGTCTCAAGTTAAAAAGTGATCATACAAGGACATATTCACGAGTAAGTGGAGAGACATACACACCACACGCAGGTGATAATGGAATATTGCTACATAAAAAAGGGGAGTTGACGATGAGGAAGCTGGAGTCATCTTGTTTGTCATAAAGTTGGGTTGTTAATTTGCCGAAAACATTTATTTCGAGTTTAATGGCATGTACCTAATCGGCATATGATTGTTAAGAGATAAAAGATAGTACATGTTACGGTATCTAAATGTCGAGTTGAAGGTCCCAACAAGATAATTTACTTCTCATGTAGATGTATGTGATCTATCTCTGTATATTCAGTTTTGACAAGAACAATTATTTTATTGTTTATCATATCACANTAGATGTATGTGATCTATCTCTGTATATTCATTTTTGACAAGAACAAATATTTTATTGTTCATCATATAACGCATATATTACAATGTTGGAAAGTTTTCTTGAAAGAATACCCTATAGAAAATGTTTGAATTTACATTGTTCGAGTTTCTGAAGCAACTGCTGAAATACGTATGAGCATANTACCCTATAGAAAATGTTTGAATTTACATTGCTCGAGTTTCTGAAGTAACTGCTGAAATACGCATGAGCACGTTTTCTGTATTATAAAAAGATTTAAAAATACATGTATATATTGTGTTTATTTTACTGACTTTTGATGCAAATTGACTTTGTTACCAATTTTGTCTACATTGAAGGGCCGTATTCTTTGTAAACATAATCAGAAATAGAAAATATAATACACAACCATTGAATCAGCTTTTTCTTTCAGTTTGATATATTGAGATGAAAAAGTACTATATACAGGTGTCATTATAAAACAAAACGAGTTACTTCTAAAGTTTTATCATGCAATGTTTATCTATCTGCACTCTTGGTCTCAGTTTCAAGTTTGTTCGAATTTTAAAGTTATAAGTTGGTTTTACATGGACTTTCTCGTTTTAAATCAGCAGTTCGTTAAGTATATAAATGGCGAAGTAACAAAGTACAAAGCGTAATCATAGTCCAAAAACACATACAAATCGAGTGTAGGGCAACGGACCTTCGACGAAAAGCGAAGGGCAGGATCAGGTGCCATGGAGCAGCTAAGCATCTTGCTGACGCGTGTCACACCCGCCGTGAGCCCTGTAAAGTCTAATGATCTAATATTTGCAAATGCAACATGTCATGTGTCTGAAGTACCCGGTATTTCATACAAGTGTTAAGCTGTTTTTTTACGTACCAGATTACAATGTATACCTGCTGAATATAGTTACTGGTCAGAAAGAGATGCCTACTCCTCTTAAACATATGCAATCTCAAACTGTAAACTATTGTTATATCTTTTTCAATGCAAAATTGACACGTAAATGTACATGCAATACATTGTATGCTTGAGGTAGTTCTAAATTGCAACAGTTTGGGAAAATAATGACAGTAATTATAAAAACGAACCATAATTTGATTGTTTCAAAACTTAAACAGATGCACTGTAGCAATAATGGAAAAAATCACTGTTTACAATTAGTGTCTTTTTTTACTTGAAATATGTATTTTGATTAAGCTATGTTTGACCCGGTGTGTGGCTATAACTGGGAGATGGAACAGGGTCTCAGACATGCTACATGTTCAACCTCAAACCATCCACCTGGTCGTCGGCTAGACGTGTGTGTCAGTCAGTGGGAGGCGAACTTCTAAGCATCAACAATTTGAGGGAACATTACTACATATCGGGTATTGTCACTAACATTTTCAGCTTCATTCTCCAAAGAACACGTGATTTGTCATGCCAAAGCATTCAGTGTCAATAGACAAGACAGCCAGGAATTTACGGTCGCTTCCTTTTAAAGATCACTGCGTCTACCTTTTCTGTGGCGAATCATGTTTCTATGTCAAGTGTTGACAGATATTTTTGAAATAGTAGTAACGATATTATACATGATAATTGGAAAGGTAGTATTGTTGTACAAGTATATTTATACTGTTAGCAACATATCGGCGCATTATGATTAAGCAGTACATAAAAAAACATATTCTATGAAAGCTATTGGTTACATAACGGATACAGAATTTCCATGTAGAAAACAACATAAGGTGAAATTTAAATGTATATACTGTTCATTTACACTCAATGGGCTGGCGCAGAACTCTTTCAGCTGATTCAATATTCATCTCATCTAACGACGGTTTACGAGTTCGATTCGGTTCAAACCGTAGTCGGATCCTCACCCGTAAGCCCATTGATATCAATTTGGTCGATCTCAAGAGTAATCATTGAGGTAATTTTATTGGTCGTCCATGGTTTTCCCATCAGTAGACCCCTTTCTACGCACTTTCGTCAGATGAAATAGTGATTATAACAAATAGTGATCAATCCAAATTAAGAGTTTGGCAAACATAGACTCTGTATATACCAGAGGTGGGATCAGGTGCCTTGGAGGAGTAAGAATCCCCTTACGACCGGTCACAGCCGCTGTGAGCCATTTCTCTTGATCAGGTAAACTGAGTGATCGGTAGTCAAAATAAGTATACAAAGAACAGCCTAACAATTATCATGACACAAGTCATACAGCATTTAACCAATGGCAAGTCGCACTGGCAAACTGGATCGTTATAACGATCATAGAATTAGCGAAATGCTTACTTTAAACGTGATTGTTAAAACCCCTGTAACATCAGTTTTTGTCAGTCGCCTGCCTTGAATTTAAATATTGATCTTTCACAAAACAAGCACTTGCTTATCGGATCAGTTGAGAGACATAAACATCATATGCAGTTGATGATGGAATGTTGATACATAGATATGTGAAGTGGACGATGGAGAAACTGAAATCATTCCGTTTGTCATAAATTTGAGCTGTTAGCTTGCCGTCAATCCCCACTTTCAATAAAATATCTAAGTACGAAACAGAAGTGGAAGACTGTGGTGTCTTTTATTTTGAATTCACTAGGATGAAAAGGCAAAAATAACGAACAGTTATCAATCCCGTAAGGTTCAAAAAGAATACAAAACAAAAACTGGGCAAACCCCGAAACCTGGACACACCAGATGTGGGATAATGTACTTAGGAGGAGTAATCATCCTCTGCTGACCAGTCACACCCGCCGTGAGCCCATTGTCTTGATCATGTAAACGGAGTAATCGGCAGTCAGGATATATCGAATCGACATAAGAATGAAATGATTATCATTGATAGATAAAACGTCGTCCACACCGGTATATCTACATGTTGAAGTAAAGACCACAGCTTGAGATTAAAAATTGCTATGACAACGAGGTTAAAGTATAGAACTACCATTGAAAACAAATGTTTCGTTCTTGTAACGATTATTTTGACTGGACAGTAAATTAAAATCATTACTTATGAAACGAGTAGATCCACGGGTGGTGGAGAGAGAGGAAAGAAAGGTTAAATAAACCTTGGGTATCCATTGATGGGTCCAGACCTGATTCAGTATAAGAAGAATATTAAATTCCCATATTAGAAAAATCAAAACAAAATTGCGTACCATCTATCCTTCTGTGTTTCGTAAACCAGAGGTGATGAAAGAATTAGATAGGTTCCATGAAGAATATGTTTTGGATAAAGCTTGTAACAATACTGACTTTGTTTGTTGGGTTCATTATTACAACTGTATTTTAAATTAACTTGGTATTAACTCCATAATTGGTCATTGTACTTACACTCCAACCACTCTCTCAAGAGATAAACTTCTTCAAAATCATGTTTCAGTTTTAAACACATTAAATATCCTAGTCAATCGGATGGATGAATATGAATGACTGTACGTATTAAATTTGAATTCCCAGAACCTTTCTCATTTCAACAACATCTAAACATATACTCTCCAAAAAAAGAAACGCAACATATGAAAAACTACAGTTTACTGCAAAATTTCAACATCATTTCAAATACATAAATAAGCATTATTTTACAATGAAATTTGGCACATTGGTTCTTCACACCTTACTGTTTATAAAATGATCAAAGTTTCATCTGATTATATAGAGACATCTTTAAAGAATATTCTCAAGAAACCACCTGGAGCAGGAAAGCTGAAAGTTATATGGAGTTCCTGATATAGGGAGATTCCTCGGGGTTACGATGACGCAGAATAGGGGATCAAGAAGTTTTACATATGATTATATAGGGAAATTAAAAATTCTTCTTCCTCAAAACACACTGGATCAGGAAAGCTAGAAACTGTATATGAGAATTCCTTGATATACAAGGATTTAAGTTTGTTCAAATCATGACCTCAATAGGGTATCCAAAGTTTCCACTGATATTATAGGAAACATCTTTAAAATCTTTCTCAAGAACCACTGCCAGGAAAGCTAAATTTATTGGAAGCTTCCTATATATGGAATTCAGTTCGTACAGATCATGAAGAGGGTATGGTGCGGGTCACAATAGGGGATCAAAGTTTCCGTTGAATATATATATAAAGAACACTTCTCAGACCGATTTTACCTTAAAGCTTCTGAGTTAGAGTGCGAGGCAAGGTCACTTAGGTGGCGATGTGGTTCCATGGCCCTCTTGTAATATGAATGACCTCAGGTCCTCAATTTTCAAATGATTAAATTACCAGTAAAAACATATTCAGCATGCATAACTTAATGACATCGAACAAACAGCGTAAATGATTAAGTATAATACGGTCAACTATTTGGCACTGCAGAGTTGCTTGTAATGAAAAAGTTTGGACTCATGGCCGTAACTAGGGTGATAATTTTTTATGAGCTCAGAAATCTAGATCGCCGCGGAGCGAAGCGAGCGACATCTTTGGCGAGGGTTCGTGGGTGCTAAACCCTGAAGCTCGCACTTAATCGGTGCACAACTCTTTGATTCTAGTCATTTCCATGGCATCTTTTTCCTACTGTTTACCAGCATAGCTTTTATCTGTTTTCCCAAGACAGTCAGGTACAAGAGGTATTTTAGCAAACATGTAACCCTAGAAACTTTGTTTTTCGGCTCGTCGAAATTTTCCACTTTATATTGGGGTCATGCAGTCACCAGCTATGCTAGGCGGAGTACCCACACATCTATGACCTATGCTCTGGCACTCAGGGCCTGTAGCAGTGAGGGTCTGAGTATACACGCACACGCCTGCCGTGACACGGGACATCATCATTTTAAGTCATACCGATAAGACCCGTGCATCTCGCTTCTAAATGGCGAAGCGGTTGGAGCGAAGGAAGCAACCACTACCCTACTTTCACGTCTTAATGTTTGACGCAGCCATGACACGAGCGGGGCTCAAACTCACGACATCCCCGGTTACGAAGCAAAAAGCATCTACCCTATAGTTGGATATTTCTTCTCCTCATGTAGAAGCTTTTGATTATTTCTGCTCGTAAGCAATATAAAAAACAGATCAACTAGACAAAGGAGCACAGGTCCTGTCCAAGGAATTCAAGCGGACTGTTGCGAAGACCTATCGCCAAACACCTACAAATGATATTGTCAATGACGGATATCCAGTCATGCTTTTGATATCTACTTCAAATATTTGCTGCGTAGAATCAAGAGTGGAGATTAACACTTCAAGTATTTGTGCGTAGAATCAAGAGTGAGATTAACAGAGGTCATTTTAGATGTACATGACTGACCATGTCTGAATAATTTCCTGTTAATTTTTTGTTAGCAACGTTGTCTATAATGTAAAAAAAAGCTCTAGTCTTTAATTCATCACGAGGAATGGTCACGGAATGTGTGAGAAATCATACGTTTGATGCTTTATGATCAAAAAAAATTCTTTCGGACTTCAATTAACTAAAATTCTTTTAGAGTTTTCAGATCCACATTTGAATTTACGACCAATTCTAGATATGTCTGTGCAGAGATATATGTTTCTGAAGTTTGCTCCTTCATAGCTGTTAACTTTTTGTAAAGAGTAAAGACTGGTGTGCTAATATTATAAGATCGCATCGGCAACGTTTCTTTGTTTCAAATGGGTTTTGTGAATATAAGAAGGACAATAATCAGTATAGCAGTAGATCAATCTTCGCAAGTCAAAGAGTTGGGCAACGCACGGACCCTGGACACACCAGAGGATAGATCAGGTGCCTAGAGAAGATAAGCATCCCTTTCGATCGGTCACGACCCACCGTGAGGTCATTGTCTCTGACGGGTGAAACGCAGCAATCCGTATCAAATATAGTGTATGAAAAAACGGCTTAGACAATGGCTATGAAACCATCACGACAGCCATATTACACATGGAGGCCAACTGATCAAATCTAAATCGTTTACAAAGACTCATAGAAGTTTCGCCGAAATCTGTCTTTAAAGACGTGACTGTTGGAACCCATGCACACAATAACTATTTGTTAAGTAGCCTACCTCGCATTCAAAAATGGATTATATGCAGAACACAAGCGCCTTGCATATGAATGAATATTGAAAGGACATACACACCATAATGCAGTATATGTGAATGGAGAATTGCATCATAAGTGTGGGACGTTGGACGATGGGGAAGCTGAAATGGTCCCGTTTGCCATAAAGTTGAGTTTGTCACTTTGCCGCTTTAACTGTCTCATGTCTCAATAAAAGTATCCAGGTACCGAAGCGACATGAAGATCTAGTCTGCTGGGAATGATGATGTCGACATTAGAATGAAAATCATTATTATATAGATACAAATATTCGTCAATTGTATTGCAATGTCGAATTAAATGGCCACCTAACATTTCTCTTACATGTCGAAGCTTTTGGATGAATTCTGCCTCGAATAAGGAATATACAAAGGTTCAGCGTCAACAATGGGCACACATTCATACCCATGACTATTCCAAAAGACTGTTGAAGACCTGATCGCCAAACACTACACAAGTCATTGTTCAATTGAGGACCTCCAGCATTGCTAATACAAAAAAGCGAGTTAAACACAGATTGTGATCAAACGTAATCATAATCCAAAAAAACATATTACAAAATGAGTAGTTGGCAACCAACGGACCTCCGACAAAGACGAAGCGGTAGGATCAGGTGCATGGAGAGTAGCTAACCTCTGCTGACCGGTCCACCCGCCGTGAGCCCTTTTAGTACGAAATAGTAAACGGAATTACCCGTAGTCAACTTCAGAAACTGGTGTGAAGAATCAGGAATGGGAGTTAATTAAAGAATTTTAGAAATGACTGAATCAATAGATATGAATATTTTCTGTTTTCAATTTTTGTTGAAGAAGCAACTGTATATAATGTAAAAATATTGTCTTTATTTATGTGCATGAAATGGTGTGATAAGTGTTGAAAGCAATATATTCTCCCAAAAAAGAAACGCAACACGAACATTTATTCAAAATATTAAATTTCTAAAAACTTTGTAGTTTAATTGAAGCATGAAAACATTACCCTATGCACTATAAATGTTCAATGTAATCAATTAAAAAATTATGGAGTGATTCAGTGATCACCCTTGACCCTTTTTGGTGTCAATATGGTAACGTTCGTACAGGAGGGGTACGTCATAAGTTAGGGCAGGTTGTACATGCAAAGATCATGGCTATCTTAAAGCGGTTTAATGGGTATTAAAGGCGATCCAAACGTTGAATAAAATTTATTCATGGATAGTTTTTTCTTGACGCCGCTACGTTATGCCAATACTAGACATCGCTACCCGGAACATCGCCATTTCGTAGCTCACAGGCCGGTGAATCACAAGATGCAAGTCGCTCCGGCTTATAATGTTCACGGAGCCAATTTTAAAGACTTTGGCAAACGGTAACCGCAATCCGGTTCCACGGATATGACGTCAACGCTCTGGCCGATCTAAGATTACTCAGCAGCACAAGATCGATCATTGGGTATTTCACTCGATGAAGACCGAACTGAGACACGCAACGAAACACATCCAATTGTCCAGGTCTCCGTGCGATCTTCCGCAACACACAGTCAGAAACCGCTGCACGTGAAGCTGGGCTTTACGCCGCGACTCCACTGGACTCAGTCCGCTAACTCAGGGATACTCCCAGATTTTGCCAGGGCCCATTGGTGCACAGATTAAGGGTGGAACCTGAACAACGGGAGACGAGTCTGGTTATTAGCGATGAGTCCAGATTCTGCTGCCAAAAAAGAGATGGCCGTACTTCGCGTCTATAGGCTCGAACATGAAGAGTTGCCAAGGAACGCGTCATTGAGGTCGACAAATTTCGGCGGAGGAAGTGTTATATGATGTCGGGATGCCATATTTACGCCGAATCTTAACGCCCAAGAACTAACTTAATGTGCACCTTCCTGGGCACTCTAGACTGCTCGATACAGAGATGAGGTTCTGACACCACCCACTGTCTGCCTGCATGAACTCCGTAGGGAAGGTTTTCAGCACGACAAACGCCCATACCGCAGTGACAGCTCACGTAGCCAGTTTGCTATTACTTCTCAACAGCAGAACGTAACAGATGCTGCCTGGCCGTACTGAATTCACGATTTGAACACAATATTGAACATTTGTGGGGCACTGATTTGATCGACGGTGGCGCAAGTCGTCAACCGCACCCGCAATCGTTGCAACGAATGGAGGGAGAATTCCACAGGACCGTATTCGGTCGCTTAATTCAGTCTATGCCGAGACGGGTCCGTGCTCGTGTTTCAGGCAAATGTGGTCACAACAGGATATTGAACTTTTCAAAGCGACTCAGAGAAAACGTTATGGACTTTTCTCGGTATATGTGCCAATTTTAC